>PVLC010038069.1:0-14964 GCA_004027655.1 Graphiurus murinus | reverse complement strand
TTGTTCTGACCTCTTTATGACATAGATACATAAATGGCATGTGTATTTAGATAAGACATATACATAAATTGCATGTGTATTTAAATAGAACAGGGGATCTCTTATGGTAAATTGCCAGGAGACAGAGTGATTTTGTGCTTCCCACCCAACCTTATGAAGACCATTCAGCTGCTCATAGGGTGAATTCACTTCCATTGAAAATGTAGTTTACATAATAATTTAATTCAGTGGTTCTTGACCAAACATACACATACTGCTTGCTTTGTTTTTAACTGAGTTTTTAATGCAAGGAGAAAACCTGTAAAAAGAAAAGAAATAACTGAAAATAGTCCAAGTGATGCACAGGATGACCATCACTTTAAACTAGCAACCATGTACTCTGAGAAAATATGAGCAGTACATGCTAGCCCCAGAGCTGTGGGGACAACTACATAGTACATCTTGTTCTTGTGCCATCAATGCAGAGATGACAGAGTAGGAATTTTAAGTAAAATTTCCCCAGAAGTGAGAGTCTTCCAGCCCAAATGAGTGTGTCTTGAGGAAATGATTGGAATCTGGTGCTGTGAGAATGCTTAATAAATTCAGACTTCTAGACATATAAGGGACCCTTAATGATTTAATCCCTTTGTTTGAAAGATGGTAAATATAGATTCTCATGTAGTGGAGTGACTTGTTGGTTGGTGCCAGAGCTGTGCTCTTAGTTATCAATCCACTTTTTCTGTGTTTTAAACTAAACCCTTTTTTTCCCCCTATACTCTAAATGATGTTAACCCATTTGAATTGATAAAATTCCAGCTTTATTTTTCCATAGATGAAGAAATGCCAGGAAGCTAATGCTGAACGTCCTACCACTGCTCAGATCTCGTCAGTGCAGTTCCACCCTCACGCACAGGTTGTGATGGTTGCTGCGTTGGATAACTCCGTGTCACTGTTTCAGGTATGGATTTTTAAATGAAGACTAGTGCGGTGTTCACCACCAGACTACAGGGGCCAAAGAAATAACCCAGATAAATGTTTTGTACTTCTAGGTTGATGGCAAAACAAATCCTAAAATCCAGAGCATCTTTTTGGACAAGTTTCCAATCTTTAAGGCTTGTTTTAGTGCTAATGGAGAAGAGGTGTTAGCCACGAGTATTCACAGCAAGGTTCTTTATGTCTATGACATGCTTGCTGGAAAGTTAATTCCTGTGCATCAAGTGAGAGGTAAGGTTTCTATTGAGTGCATTGCTGACCATCCTCTTCCCCATGCTGAGTTCATTTAACAGTATTTATAACCACTTTTTTCACTCTAGGATATTCTTTTTTTTGTATATATAGTGTTGGGGATTGAACCCAGGGGCATTCTACCTCCAAAATACACCCCCAACTCTATTTTATTTATCTATCTATTTATTGGTACTGAGGATTGAACCCAGGTGCCTTTTGCCTCTGAGCTACACCTCCAGTCCTATTTTTTATTCTTTATTTTGAAATAAGGTCTTACTAAGTTGCGGAGGGCCTCACTAAGTAGCCGAGGCTGGCCATAAACCCGAATCCTCTGGTCTCAGCCTCCCAAGTATTATTTTTCACTTGATAACAAGTTCTTACTAAGTTGCTGAGAGCCCTGCCAAGTTGCTGAGGCTGCCTCCAAACTTTAATCCTCCTATCTCAGCCTCTCAAGTACTGGGATTACAGAAGTGCACTACCACATTTGGCTCAGAGGATTCTTAAAAGTAAGAATTTTTTTAGTTATAATATTTGGAAAATATCATTGTGTTGAGATAATAGGTTTGAATGAAACCAGAGAATTGACTTTTTTATTGCGTGCTTATGGAAAGATCTTTTTTTGCCAAATACACACATTCCCCTAGACAGAGAAGTAGTTGCAGCTACTCTGCTGTAAAGTAAGCAGTTGAGGCAGCAGAAAGAGCATGAGCAAGGGGTTCCACTTCCTTGGAAAATTGTTTCACTTCTGTTATAGGTAGTTTTTTTTTTTTGTGGGAGATTGAACCTAGAGGCAGTCTACCTCCAAGCTACCCCCCTCCCCCCAGCCCTATTTTTTATTCTTTATTTTGAAACAGAGTCTCACTAAGTTGTGGAGGGTCTCACTAAGTAGCTGAAGCTGGCTGTGAAACTGTGATCCTTCTGTCTCAGCCTCCCAAGTACTGGGATTATAAGTGTGTGCCACAATGCCCGGCTATAATAGGTAATTTGGATACCCTTTAATTCTAGTGTTTATTGTAATAAAGTTTGATTTATACTTAAGGAAAGAGGGCACTACTTTTGGAGATACTTAAATGTTTTGAAGAATGAACTGCATAAAAATAAACTTCAGGCAAAGATTTATCTATCCTCTACCTTATCCATTCTCTCCCTGTATTCTCACCACAGCGCCACAAAATACAATGACACCTTTATGATTCCTTTGGGAACCAAAGCCATGTGGTGAGGTTGGCTGGGTTAGTGTCATAAGTCTTGGGAGACGGTGTTGGCATAAGCCACAGCTCTCTGGAAGTCTCCCTGTACACTGTGTGGCTGGGAAAGGACAAGAGTACTCTACATCTTCTAGTAGTTTTCCTACTAGAGGATGGAAGTGAATTAAGGTCAACTGGTTGTCATAACTGCTAGTGTGAAAACTGGAGAATATAGAATTGATGCAAAATATGTCTTCCATTAACCTATCAGGGATGATAACCCAGAGTTCTAGATGACCTCTTAACCAGCATTTTCCTGTAGGAGGAACTGTGCTTCACCACATATTTCTAAACCTTTTTTCTCTAATGAGTATTTTAACATAGCAACTTATATTTAAGGAAAAATTTTTTTTGACTATGGAGTAGGTTCATACGGTGAAGAATCTAATCAATTCAAATGGGTGGATAGTTAAGTCTCTTTTGTTCCTTCTCCCTGGCCACCTCCTTCCCTTCTCTGGAGATAACCAATTGTACCCATTCTTAAGTATCCTTTTCATTAGGAAACATTTTAGTGAGTAGCTTGAATCTTCCAAAGCATTCTGATAAAACCAGTGCCAACCTTTTCGAAATGGGAAAAGGAACTGGTCCCATTGTCAGTGAATAAGTTGACTGATTTATATACCTAGCTCATGTGACCTGGTTATGTGAGTTCATCTTGAGAAGCTGATACATTCTTGAACACACTGACACTTTGTAAATTCTTTTTGGACCCACGGAGTTAAAGATTGTGCTTATATTCATAGGATGGTTAGTGGGTAACCTGCACAGAGTTTATATATGTTATATGTTTTTGGCTGCCTCTCATGGCAGTGTATTTCCCTTCTGATAATGAACTTTTTCACAAAGAAATACAATTTGTTTAGTTAATGGGAGGTATTAACTGCTTGCATTTGGAAAACTAGTTGGTATGTTTATTGTTCGGGGAGCTGAATCTCTAGCCTACACTTGAAATGGTGATTGCTAAGCAGAGCTAAGAGAAGTTAGCCAAGTACTTTGTAGTGACTTTATATTTGAGTCCTCAGCGGTACATGGGATTAGACTTATTCAGAGTCTGAGCCTGGCCTTTGCTTTATTTGTGATAGACATTTTAAAAGGTAAGAAACTCAGTTGTCAGTAGAAGATAACTTTATTTGAAGCTGTATCAAACCTTAATCAATTTATCTCCTTTCTTAGGTTTGAAAGAGAAAATAGTGAGGAGATTTGAAGTCTCCCCAGATGGATCCTTCTTGCTCATAAATGGTGTTGCTGGATATTCCCATTTGCTAGCAATGAAGGTGAAGCATTGATACTTGTTGCTTGTTCTTCTCTGATTAGATATTAACATAGGGAGAGTCTTGAACCTTGACTCAGTGTCCTTCAATCTGTACCTGTATACATGGGCACAGGTGAGACTTTAGGAAAAGTTATGGGCTGTTTGGGAACTTTTGAGTGTAGAAAAGCAGTTCTAAGTAGGTTCTAGACAATAGAGAACTAGACTGTTTTTATACCTCCTGACAGTTGGTAAGCAGTATTTATTTTTTTCAGACCAAAGAACTGATTGGTAGTATGAAGATTAATGGAAGGGTTTCAGCATCCACGTTCTCTTCAGATAGTAAGAAAATATATGCCTCTTCTGGTAAGTTCAGTTAATGACATGAGAGAAGCTCTGATGTGTTTATGTTTCAAATTTTACCAAAAAGTGCTTGATTTCCAATTTTCTTTTTTTTTTTTTTTTTGCGGTACTGGGGATTGAACTCAGGGGCATTCTACCTCTAAGCTACACCCCCAGCCCTATTTTTTATTCTTTATTTTGAAACCGGGTCTCACTAAGTGGCGGAATGCCTCACTAGGTAGCTGAGGCTGGCCGCGAACCTGGATCCTCTGGTCTCAGCCTCCCAAATGCTGGGATTACAAACCTGCACCACCACACCTGGCTCCAATTTTCTTGTTTTAGTAAGAAAATCATATTCAGTTTTAGATTTCATTTTTGTTGCTATTTACTAATGATAGTGAAGGGCTATTCATGTAAGATGAAGTGTTGACGTATTTCCTGTACACTTACTCTAGTCTGAGCTAAGCCCTGAGCCCTTTTTATTTTTTATTTTGAAACAGTGTCTTATTAGGTTGCTGAGGGTCTCACTAAATTCGTGAGGCTGGCCTTAGTCCTGCTATCCTCCTATCTCAAGTTCTGGTATTGCAGGAGTGCACCACTGTGTCTGGCTCATGTTCATTATTTTTTACTATTTAAATAACTTGGTAATATAGTAAATAGATAAACTGTGCTGTTTTGATTAACTTGTAAATTGTTAGTGATCTGGACAAATTCTTTTTTCAGTTTTTCCTCCACATTGTCATCAAAAGTTTCGTGTCATAATCACCAGGCCTTATGTATTAGGTACACTAATGTCTGTTGATATTTTTCCCCCTTCAGATTTGTGCTTCAGTGATTTGAGGAATGTAGAAGCTTTTTCTAAAAGCTCAATTGAAACTGAGTTTTTCATTTTAAACTAAAAGATAATGTTTTCAGTGAATTAACATGTGCTTTTCTATGCATGTGACTGTATACAAGAAACATTTTTATTCCAGATTTCTAGAGGCTAGAGGGTCATCCTGGGTCTTCATTTGTATTCCCTTTTACTATTAAGGGAGGGACTGGGGAGGGGTCAGTTCATTTGCCTTTTAAGTTTAAAGCAAAGTCAACCAAAGTCTTCTTTGGCTCTTTCATACAGATGATGGGGAAGTTTATGTTTGGGACGTGAACTCTAGGAAGTGCCTTAACAGATTTGTTGATGAAGGCAGTTTACGTGGATTAAGCATAGCCGCATCGAGGAATGGACAGTATGTGGCTTGTGGGTGAGTAGAGAGATTCATGAACCCTGTATCATGTGTGCTAATGAGAAAATGTTTAGGAATTTAATATACTAAATGTTTGAGTAGTGCTGTTTACAACTCAGTAGTATGAAATTAGTAACCCAGGTAAGCTCTTTGCTTTGTCTTAATAAAATGTTTAGTAATCGTAATAAAGTTAATGTTAGCAAAGAAAATGCTATGCTACCTCAGATCACTATATTTTCCTTCATTTGAAATATCCATCTGACCATATCAAGTTTTCCTATAATTTTAATCTTGCCATTGATAAGGTAGGATAAGTCAACTTTGGATTTAAGTCTTAAAGATACAGAATTTTTTCCTTTAGGTAGTATAAACTAAAAACATGTTCTCTGGAAATATCTTTTTTTGGTGCTGGTCATGGAACCAGGGGCATTCTACCTCCAAGCTAAGCCCCTAGCCTTATTTTATTTTTTATTTGGAAACAGTGTCTCACTGAGTTGCTGAGAACCTCACTAAGTTGCCGAGGTTGGCTTTGAACCTATTATCCTCCTGTCTTAGCCTCCCAAGTACTAGTTTTGCAGGTATGTGCCACCATGCCTGCCTCTCAAAATATCATTTGTTAGCATGGTAGGAACCTAAAAAATACTAAAACACACCATTGGGTTATTATTGGAAATAACAGTTGTTACATGGGGGAAAAGATGACTCTGGGTCCTACTTAATTCTAAAGATACTGAGTTGGAGGAGGAGGCATTGGATACTTACTAGCAGTTCTGAACTAACTTACCAAACCACTAATTACCATCTGCAATTCCATAACTTCAAGAAGTAGGTTTTTTGTTTTGTTTTGTTTTGTTTGTCTTTTTTAGGCCAAATGCAGTTTGTCCTAATGCAGCTGTGAAGAGATTTCAGTTCTTGGGGTAGAAACTTATTTGGGTCTTAATGTTCAGAAACATAGCATACTCTATTTTCACTTCGCTTCTTCAAGGTTAAAATTGGAGAAACTACTTGTACATATCCCTGCCACCATTTGGAAATTGTAAACTACTACATTGGGGCTTAGGAAGAGAAAGGCAAGTAGAACTAGGCTGTGGAACTTGGAAACCAGGCCGGCATTGTGTGAATGTGCCTTAGGTGGAAGGATGGTGACAGATAACTTAGCCTTGGTGTGTTATGATTAAGACTCCTTCCTTTCCTTTGTTAACCTTACGCCACCTATGCCAGACCTGTAGGGAGAAACATCTTAACTCCAGACAACCACTTGCTGGAGTAGTGTGCACTGTAGCAGTAGTTCATGATTAGCAGATCTAGGAATAAAGCTCCTTTAAAATGAAGATTGGTGTTTAACACAGGTTATCTTAAGCAGAAGTGCTCTTCCCTCTATATGGGGCAAGGATAACTGCACAAAAATGACCTATAAGCCGGGCGTGGTGGTGCACGCTTGTAATCCCAGCATTTGGGAGGCTGAGACCAGAGGATCCGGGTTCGTGGCCAGCCTCAGCTTCCTAGTGAGGCACTCCGCAACTTAGACTCGGTTTCAAAATAAAGAATAAAAAATAGGGCTGGGGGTATAACTCGGAGGTAGAATGCCCCTGAGTTCAATCCCCAGTACCACAAAAAAAAAAAAAAAATAACCTATAATTTATGAAATAAGTGAGCAGTTAATCTGTTTCTGGTCCTTGTCCTCTCTTTTTGGTATAAATCCCCTTGGAAGGACTAAAACAGGAAAAAAATCTACTACTAGTAGTTTAAATGCATTTAATTTTAATTGCTCTTCATCATTTGTGTGTGTGTGTGTGTTACTAGGGATGGAACCTAGGGGCATTTTACCTCTGAGCTACACCTCCAGCTCCATTTTGTTCTTTTATTTTGAAAGAGGGTCTCACTAAGTTGCAGATGGCCTCACTAAATTGCTGAGGCTGGCCTCGAACTTGTGATCCTCCTGTCTCAGCCTCCCAAGTACTGGTATTACAAGCCTGTGCCACCACACCTGTCTTCTTCAGCATAATTCTGATGTGCTTGGTCAAAGATCATTATTAAGGCTTTATTGTGAAACTTTTACAAACCAAGGGCATTCTACCTCTGAGTTACACTCCGGCCCTTTTTATTTTTATTTTGAAACTGGGTCTCACTAAGTTGTTAAGACTCGTCTCGAACCTGTGATTCTCCTTTCTCAGCCTCCCAAGTATTGGGATTACAGATGTGGGCCACCATGTCTTCTCACAGATTGGAACTATATGGACACAATATTTTGTAAAAGACAAACTGCTCTGAATAATAATTACAGTAAAATGATTTATAATATTAGTGATATCTTTTTCACCACTTACTATGTGCCAAGCACTGTTTTAAGTGCTTTTAATATATAAACTTAACTTCTTATTTCCTAGTCCTTGATCCTAGGTACTCTGACTTCTACTTTACAGGTGAGGATGCTGAGTCGCTGTGAGTTACGGAACTTGGCTAGGGTTGCACCAGTAGTAAGTGGTAGAGCCAGGATGGCAATCCAAATTATCTGGTTCCAGAGCCTGATATCTTAACCACTGTGCTGCCTTTTAAAAAGGCATGCCCCTGTGTGTTCCTTTTAAATATATATACGGTGCAATTACTAAGAGTCTAATAAGGAGTCTTGTAAGAAGTAAAGAAAATGTGTAGTCCAGTTTGTCTTGTGCCATCTGTATAATGCCTTTGGAAAGGCAAGTTCACCTGTCTTGTGCTTCAGCTTTTATGTAGCTTTACCATTTACCTTCTAAAGTCTTTAAGTGTACCTTGAATATTTCTCTAATTATGGTACTTTACCTCCCTCCGGCATCAGAATACCCAAGGTAGATAGGGGTTAAAAGATTCCTGGGCTCACTCTAGCTCTGTGAGGCAGAGTGCGGAGGCAGGGGGATGGCACCTGAACCTTAGGAATCTGCTTTTTAATAAGCTAGGGGAGGCACTGTTATGTGCGGGAATAATCACTTGCTTGTATTTTTTTTCTCTACTTTAGGTTTTTTTTTAATACATGTGTTTGGTGGTGGTGGTGGGGTGTTCCTGGAGATTGAACCTAGGGGTGCCTCTACCATTGAGTTATATCCCTAACCCTTTTATTTTTTATTTTGAAAAGGGTCTCACAAAGTTGCCCAGGCTGGCCTCAAACTTTGTGATCATCTTGTCTTAGCTTCCCAATTACTGGGTTTTCTGATGTGTACCACCATGCGAGGCTCTTCATGGTTCTTAAACATTAGTGTTTTTGATAGTTGGGACAGGATACTGCTTTGTTTTGGGGCCTGTCTGGTGCACTGTAGGATGTTTTAGCAGCATCCCTAGTCTCTTCCCACTAGATGTCAGTGGTATACTGTCACCCCCTCATTCCCCAGCGGTGACAATCACAATCTCTCCAGATATTGTCAGGCTCCCCTGGAGAGCAAATTGCCCATTGGAAGGCTGAGACAGGAGAATCGCAGGTTTGACGCCAGCCTCGACGACTTAGTTGAGGCCCTTAGCAACTTAGCAAGACCCTGTTTCCAAATAAAAGCTAAAATAGGGCTGGGGGTGTGGCTTGGCAGTAGCACAAGAAGAAAAAAAAAAATTGCCCAATCTTTAATCACTGTTTTGCCTTGTAGTTTTTCTGATAATTTTGTCTGTCCCAGGCACCCTTTCTGTATGTCTTTTGAGCTTCAACTCGTAGTGCCAACAGCACATGGTCGTCGTTCCTTGTCCCACTTCATAAGAGACATTGATCTGGCTACTGGCCATCTTTCATGATGGGGAAGACCTGTGTGTGTCAGGACACTCGTGGTTGAGATCCAATGGATCGGTTCGGGAGCCCCCTTCTAGTGGAGGTAGCTGTGGTTGGGATGGGAGAGTGACAGCCTTGTCATTCCTTCCGTTAGGAGTTCAGGGGTGAACTGGTAAGCAAGACCATTTCTCCCTGTGTGTTCTGCTCTTCTTGTATTTTTCTACTCCATTTCTGCCTTTCCTAGCTTGAGCCCTACCTCTTCCACCAAGCTCATTTGGAGCAATTTCATCTTACAATGATATTTCCCTTCTTTGACAAACGTTCTAGATCTCAGACCTTAGTGTTATATTCTGTTCTATTGTATCTCTGGCTATTTTATACAGGCATATTTTTTTTCTAGAATAAATTCCCTCTAATATTCTGTATTTACATGGTACTGCATATTGCTGGACATATGGGTATCATTCAACAAATGTTTACTAACCACTTTTAGTACATACTAGAATCAGTTTTTGTGTGTGTGTGTGTGTGTGTGTGTGTGTGTGTGTGTGTGTGTGTTTTACTGGAGTTGAACTCATTCTACCTTCAAGCTATGCCCTCAGCCCTTTTTTAAATTTTTTTTTGTTTTGAAACAGGGTCTCGGTAGGTTGCTGAGACTCTCACTGTGTTGCTGAGAGTCTTGTTATGTTTCTTGCTGTACTAGTCTCAAACCTGCAGTCTTCCTTTCTCAGTCTCCGGAGTACTGGGATTAGAGGTGTGTGCCATCATCCCTGGCCAGTTACATTGTTTTAGCATGAACTCAACTATAAGAATAAGTTACATATATCAAAATAATGAACTTGTGCTATTTTTGTTCTACAAATTTAAGCAATAGTTAAGTAAGAATAGGCATTATTTAAGAAACAACTAACCTTCAAATGGTAAGATTTGATCTATAATTAATTTATTTTTTGTGGTATTAGGAGGTTGAAACCAGGGACATTCTACCTCAAAACTACACACCCAGCCCTATTTTATTTTTTATTTGGAAACAGTGTCTCACTGAGCTGCTGAATGCCTTGTTAAATTGCTAAGGCCAGCCTCGACCTGTGATCTTCCTGTCTCAGCCTCCCAAGTACTGGGATTGCAGGCGTGTACCACCACATCCAACTTAAAATTGATGTTTAGAAGAGCCATATGAATTATAACTTTTTGTCCTTATTTCACATGGATTTGGGCAGAAATCTCTTTTCAGCAGGGAAAGAAGATACAGTTATAAAGCAAGTATAACAAATATTTTCATCCAAGTCAAAAAATAAAGGGAAAAGATGAAATTTGTCTTAGTTTTGGCTGCTATAATAAAGTACCATGGTGGGGGTGGGGTGGCTTATAAGAACAGGAATTTATTTCTCACAGTCCTGGAGGGCTGAGATGAGGGTGGTAGCCTAGCCAGGTGCTGGTGAGGACCCTCTTTGAAGTTGCAGGCGACTGGTTTCTTGTGCTCTCGTATGAAGGGTGGAGTGAGGGAGTTCTCTAGGTTCTCCTTTATAAGGTCACTAATCTCATTCATGAGGGCTTCAGTCTTAGGATCTGATTATTTCCCAGGGACCATGCCTCCACACACAGTCACACTAGTGAGCATTTCAACATAGAGATTTTGAGGGGACACAAATAGTCACAGCAGTTCTACGAATGATGGATATATATTTTTTCTCCCAATGGTTATTATGGAGCTCTGTTTAAGGAGCTAGTGCCTTTCTTTAATCTCAGCTACTTGAGGGGCTGAAAATTCAAGGCCAGTGTAGGCATCTTAGGTCTATCTCAAAATACAAAGGGCTGGGGAATGTTGCTCACTGGTAGTGAGTGCTTGCCTAGTGTGCCGAGGCCTTGGGCTCAATCTCCAGAACTCAGAACAGTAACACCTAGAGTCAAATGAGAAAATGTTCATGTAAGTAATTGGAAGACTTGAAGGCACTAAGTAATTCTAACATACTGTTTGTATGTTGGCTATAATATTAAGCTATAAAATCTTCCATGTGAAGTGAATTTGTCTTCCTTTTACATTGTTCTTGGCTAATTATTAGCAATCAAAAAGCAATAAGTGAATAAATGAGGGTGTTTCAATGGTAGGAATGAGAGAATACTTAATGGAATGTATTCTTGTAAATTGAGGCTTAATTTTTTCCATCTTTCAGGTTTGTTCAAACTTACTGCCAGTGTGATAGTATTAAGAAGTAGAGCTGGCTGTGGTGGTGCACACCTGTAATCCCTGTACTTGGGTGTCTGAGACAGGGAGATAACAGGTTTTGAAGGCCAGCCTCAGCAACCTAGTGAAGCCTTCAGCAACTTATTGCGACCATTTCAAAATAAAATACTAAACAGGGCTGGAGAGCCAGCCTCAGCTGCTTAGTGAGGCCCTCTGCAACTTAGTGAGACCCTGTTTCAAAATAAAGAATAAAAAATAGGGCTGGGGCTTTAGCTCAGAGGTAGAATGCCCCAGTACAGCAAAAAATAAAAAGCCCTGGAGATATAGTTTAGAGGTAGGATGCCCATAGGTTCAGTCCCCAGTACCAAAAACAAAAACACCCCAGCACTTTATGAGGTGATCAAATTATAAGGTTGGAGCCCTTGTGGTTGAGATTAGCACTCTTAGGGTTTGTGGGCGTAGTTCCTTCTGCATGTGATGATATTATTTGTCCACTTGGGAGGATGTAGTGATAAGGTGTTGTCATGGAATCATAGAACAGCCCTCACCAGACACCGAACCTGCCAGCATCTTGATCTTGTACTTCCCAGCCTCCGACACTGTGGGAAATAAATTCCTATTGTATATAAAGTACCCAGTCTCAGATATTTTGTTATAGCAGCAGAAACAGACTAAGAACAGTTTGAATTAAGTACCTGAATTACAAGTACCTTACTTTTGATGCCCACTTTAGGTCTGATTATTAAGGTCAAACATGTTAAGTTCTTATCTATGGATGATTCTGTTAATGATATAAATCTTTAGGATTTACCTTTTATGAGTTTTGAATATGTCATTGGTGATAAGCATTTAAGTAAACTTGGAATGGATGATCACGTCTGTATCCTTTTTTTTTTTTTTTAACTTCTGTATCTTTTGACTAAATATTCCTAGTAAAGCTAAACTGTGAGGTAGTTACTTTTACTGCTTCTCTTCACTGCTGTTTTGAAAGTTCTCATAAATATAGTAGAATAACAAAAGAAAGGAGGAGCTGTCAGCGGGGGAAAGGTCAGTTATCTTTCACACATCAGAATGTTAGGCCATAAGCACTGTGAAAGTAGTGGTCTTGGTCTCTCTTGTATACCTCTGCATCCAAAGCATTCACTAGTACCTGGCATAGACTTGTCATTCTGTAAGTATCACAGGAATTGATGGAGATTCTGTGCTGTCTTGGGTTTTCTAGCTAGACGCGCAATTAAAGAGCTGCCAGAGTTGACAAGAGCTTAGTAAGACTGAAGAGAACTGGTAGAATGTGTCCAGCTTTTGCCTTGCCCCAAACTCTCCAGCTGCTGGGTTCTTTGCAATGTGTGATTGCTGCAAATATCAGGTTACTAAGATGAAGTCTGTGTTCACATAGGTTTTAAAATCCCTTTTACTTGTTTTGAAATCTGTTTTATTCCCTTTTCTCTTTGCAGTTCTAATTGTGGAGTGGTAAACATATACAATCAAGAGTCTTGTCTCCAAGAAACAAACCCAAAGCCAGTAAAAGCTATAATGAACTTGGTTACTGGTGTTACTTCTCTGACCTTCAATCCTACTACAGAAATCTTGGCAATTGCTTCAGAAAGAATGAAAGAAGCAGTCAAATTGGTAATACTTCTTTATTCTTTGTTTCTCTTATTGATAATTTAAAAATTTAAGTTGAAAACATGAAACCATAACAGGAAAGATGAGTGTTAGATAATTTTTAAAAAGTGGTGACTTTTTTTAGTCTTTTTTAGAAATTATTAGTATTACAACTTTTGAGTATGGTTGTTGAAATAATATATAATATAATAGCCACTAAGTTTGTATTATGTCAGTTCTTTTGGGAAAGCTGAGCTATCCATTCTCAGCATATCTCTGTCTCTGACTCTCTGTCTGCCCCTCCTTCTTTCGTGGTACTGGGGATTCAACCTCAGGGGCATTCTACCTCTGAGCTATACCCCTAGCCCAATTTTACTTTTTGTTTGAAACAGAATCTTGCTAGGTTGCTGAGAGTCTCACTACTTGCTTAGGCTGTATTTGAACCTGCAATCCTCCTGTCTCAGCCTCCCAAGTACTGGGATTATAGGTGTGTGCCACCACTCCCAGCTTATTCTCAACATCTTAAGCAGTGGTCCTCATTTTCAGAGGTTCTTTTCTGTATATAAACGAAGGAACATATATAAGGCAAGCAATTGATTCCTCTACAGTTTTCTTACCTACTTTGTAAAGGCCTGTTGTTTTAATGGAGTAGAGGCAATTCTTAGATTTCTTTTTGTGCTAGGAATCAAACCCAGGGACTTGTGTGTGCTAGGCAAATATTGTGCCACTGAGCTATGACCCTACCCTCAGTTCTTAGATTCTGAAAATAAGATGAGCTTGAAAATAGGTTATGTAAAAATAATGAAATTAAAGTGGCTAGACAGTATTTGTGGATTTCTGTGTCAGAAGACCTCAGGACCATCTCTGGGTTTGGTGATTTGCTAGGACTGCCAGGACTTGGTGTATGGTCATGTTCAGGGCTAAAGTTTATTACAGTGAAAGCATACAAGGCAGAATCAGCACTTGGGTGAAGTGGGGAGTAAAACAAGTGCAGCCTTCCAGGAGTCCTCTCCCAGTAAAGCTGCACAGGACACATTAAATTCCTCCAGCACTGAGATGTGACAGCATATGTCAAGTGTTTAATACCTGGGAGGTTCATCAGAGACTCAGTGCTCAAGATTTTTATTGGGGGTTCATGTAGGCACTCTCTGTCTAACATGTACCAAAATTCTAGGCTCCCAGAAGCAGAGCCAGGTGTTCAGCATAAATCATGTTGTTTGTATAAATGGTTTATGCCCAGTGAAACACCTTTATCATGTAGGGAAAGTTTCACCACAGTGTAGAGAACTGTTTACCAGTCAAGTTCCCAGACACCACTGAAGGGCTACCCTTGCAAGCAGGCCTTTCTGAAGATACCAGCCTCAGGCCTGCATTTACTCTTCTCTGCCCAACCTCAGAGCTCAGCTTAAATGTCACCCCATCTCTGTAAAGTTTCCTTCTCTTCAGTCAGTCAGTTTCTTCATTTAACAATTAATTTGCTCTAGGTGCCAACTATAACAGTTGGCATAGAGTTTTGAATAGCAGCATTGCATTGTGCCACCAATATGTGTATACTGACTACCAGGTCATGTTTTACAGACTGTTATTTTTGTCTTGTGCACTTAACAAAAAGGCTTGCATGCTTTATAACAAAAAGGCTTGCATGCTTTATCAGGTGTGAACTTAATAAAATGTAGTTTATAATGACTTATAAAGCATTCTTCCAAAAAATTGAGTCATTTAAGAGCCTTTCTGAGGATTAACTTACCCAAAGTCAACAGTAAAGGGCAGAATTGTGATTCTAAATTCTGTACTCTTTCTAGCACTATTGCACAGGACGATATTGGCAAATTGGAAAGAAGGACACTCAGCTCCTGCCTGTATTACATAGGGCAATGCTACTTTTATCTGTGGTATATATTGAGATTCTGCCTAAGACTTTTTTTTTTTTTTTTTTAAGAAAGGGCTCTGTTAGAGAAGCAATACCACTACTGGGTATATACCCAACTGAATGGAAACCAAATTATCAGACCGATGCATGTGTATCTATGTTTATAGCAGCTCAATTCACAATAGCCAAACTATGGAAGCAGCCAAGATGTCCAACCACAGATGAATGGATTACAAAACTATGGGATATGTACACAATGGAATTTTACTCAGCCATAAAGAAGAATAAAATCATGTTCTTTGCAGGGAAATGGATG
>PVLC010038068.1:0-14939 GCA_004027655.1 Graphiurus murinus | reverse complement strand
TGTATTTCTGGTTAGGTAAGGGTGCATAGGCAAAATAGGTCTTAATGGAATCTTATTGCTTTGTGAAAAATGCTATTTAAATAAAAATATATTTATTGAGTGGCTACTGTATTCTAAACACTATGCTAGACCTAGAGATACAAAATAAACAAGACAAGATCTCTTCCAAAGAGGGGCTCACATTTCACAAGACTCTTTGGGGGGGGGGGGTGCTGGGGATTGAACCTGGGATGTTGTATGCACTATACCTACCGCCTATTTTATTTTTTATTTGGAAATAGGGTCTTGCTAAATTGCTGATAGCCTTGCTAAATTGGTGAGGCTGGCTTCAAAACTGTGATCCTCCTGTCTTAATCTCCCAAGTACTGGGATTACAGGCATGTGCCACCATGTCCAGCTTCACAAGACTCTTCATAATGGAATATTTTAAGTTAATCAGAAAAGAATCACAGAAAACTAAGGTAATTATTAAAAGCATATTTGGCAGAGTAAAACATAATACTACATATTATGTATGCATACCAATGAAAACATTTTAAGTACATATAGTACTAAATACAGCTATTTAAATACCCACTATTGAATAGATGATCCATTTCCTAGCTATGGAAGATATAAATCCAATAAGAATAATGTAGATATTATCATCACCACTGGTTTTATTTTTTAACTTAGATGCTAGCCAGGCGTGGTGGTGCACACTTGTAATCCCAGTACTTGGGAGGCTGAGACCAGAGGCTCCAAGATCGCAGCCAGCCTCAGCTATTTAGTGAGGCCCTCTGAAACTTAGCAAGACCCTGTTTCAAAAAAAGAATAAAAATAGGACTGGGAATGTAGCTCGGAGGTAGAAAGCCCCTGGGTTCAATCCCTAGTACCGAAAAAAAAAAAAAAAAAAGCTAGTTTCTCTTCTTTTTCTTCCCTTCTTTTCTATCTGTTGAACTTCTAACCTCCAGCATATAACTTCAGAATACTTATCAGGAAAACACAATGAAACTATATTTTCTTTAAAAGAAAGGTACTCGTATGCCTTACCATTTTGATGTCATTAAATTCTGATTCTAAATTTAAAGAATATAAAATAAGTGTTTTCTTAGTGTAAAACTGCTCAATCTAAACTTATTAATACTTCCTTCCTATATTAAATGCTTTAAATAGTCAACCTCTTTACAGCTTTTCTAAAACTCCTTAGTTGTATACATTTCTCATTAAGAGAGAAAAAATGGCTTAATTTATAAGTCATTTAACTTAAAAATGTTTTTAAAGACTTGAGAAAGTTATACTGCCATCTTGTGGCTAAAAGTTTTTTTACAAGCCGGGCATGGTAGTGCAGGTTTGTAATCCCAGTACTTGGAAGACTGAGAGAGGAGGATTGCAGGTTCACAACCAGCCTCAGCTACTTAGTGAGACCCTCCGCAACTTAGTGAGATTGTGTTTCAAAATAAAGAATAAAAATAGGGCTGGAGGTATAGCTCAGAAGTAGAATGCCCCTGGGTTCAATCCGTAGTACGGAAAAAAAATTTTTTTTGTTTACATAAGTAAACATTTCAGGTATTGACCATTAACAAACTAAATTCACAACACAGTCCCAGTACTTGAGAGTCTGAGACAGGAGGATCACAGATGTGAGGCCAGCCTCCACAACTTAGCAAGACCCTCAGTAAATCAGCAAGACCCCGTTTCAAAAATAAAAAATAAAAAGGGCTGAGGGTGTAGCTTGGAGGTAGAATGCCCCTGGGTTCAATCCCTAATACTAAATAAATAAATAAATCCACAACACAGTATTAATTAGTGTAAATGTGTGTGTGTGTGTGTGTGTGTGTGTGTGCTATTTGGTTTAAAGAGAATATATTATCTATACGTCCTTCTGCTTTCTTATGTTAAAGTATCCTAGATTAAAACAAGAAATGTCATTTTGAACCACGTGTGGTGGGCATTCTTGTAATCCCAGTACTCGAGAAAGGAAGATCACAGGTTCAAGACCAGCCTCAACAACTTAGCAAGACCCTGTTTCAAAATAAAAAATAAAAAGGGCTGAGGGTGTAGCTTGGAGGTAGAATGCCCCTGGGTTCAATCCCTAATACTAAATAAATAAATAAATCCACAACACAGTATCAATTAACGTAAATGTGCGCATGTGTGTGTGTGCGTGCGTGTGGTGTGTGTGTGTGTGTGTGTGTGTGTGTGTGTGCGCTGTTTGGTTTAAAGAGAATATATTATCCATATGTCCTTCTGCTTTCTTATGTTAAAGTATGCTAGATTAAAACAAGAAATGTCATTTTGAACCACATGTGGTGGGCATTCTTGTAATCCCAGTACTCGAGAGACTGAGAAAGGAAGATCACAGGTTCAAGACCAGCCTCAACAACTTAGCAAGACCCTATTTCAAAATAATACATAAAATTGGGCTGGGGGTATAGGTAGCTTGGAGGTAGAGTGCCCCTGGATTCAATCCCCAGTAACACACACACACACACACACACACACAAAATGGCATTTTGAGTAGCTGCCTCTGATTTACATCTAAAAACTATTATGCATTTGGCACTATAGCCCTGTTCACATAAGTTTATAATTTACTATTATAATAATAATAATATTATAATAATTTTTAGGGCTAAAGTAGCCCTAAAATTTTTTTTTTTTTTTTTTTTTTGCGGTACTGGGGATTGAACTCAGGGGCGTTCTACCTCCGAGGTATACCCCGAGCCCTATTTTTTATTCTTTATTTTGAAACCGAGTCTCACTAAGTTGCAGAGTGCCTCACTAGGTAGCTGAGGCTGGCCGCAAACCCGGATCCTCCGTTCTCAGCCTCCTGAATGCTGGGATTACAAGCGTGCGCCACCACGCCCGGCTCCTAAAAATTTTTTGAGAAACCAAATTATGGAATCTCAAATTATGGCAGTTTCAGGTAATCTCTAGGATGAAAGAGCAATTGATATGACATTTATGCCAAGCTTATGAAGAATATTTGTTTGATCCAGAACTCTACTTTAAATTTCAAAGCAAGGCCAGGCATGGTGGAATACTTCTGTAATCTCAGTACTTGGGAGGCTGAGACAAGAAGATTGCATGTTTGAAAGCAGCCTCAGGAACTTATGGAGGCCCTGTTTAAAAAAATAGGGCTGGGGTGTAGCTGTGAGGTAGAATGCCCCTCGGTTCAATTCCCAGAACCACAAAGAAAAAACAATATTTCAAAGCAAAGCAAGACCACTACAGAGAAAATAAATGTATCAAACATACATAATTTCTTACATTTCTCTAAATATATATAAACCCATTTTTCCATACATGGCTGAGAATCACAGTTAAATGGAAAAATTAATCCCAAAGGGACAATTCCCTATATTTTTCAAGTAGAGAATCTTCTGTGATCTATACAAGGCACCTGAAAGCAACTGGTTCCGAATGCTTTGCAATAGTGGGATCTAATTAGAAGTTAACACACTTCTAGATCTCTCTTACCTGCAGAGCTTTTTCTTTCTTTAAGCAAATTACTAAAATTATGAGAAGACATCGCCATCTATAGGTCATCACAAGAACAGATTCGTGATCTTAGTTGTGAATGGTCACTGTAATATATTAGCCAATTAACTGTATTGCCCTAGGAGGAAGCTCCAAAACAACCCTGCTGGTTCTCACATCTCTGGAAAGGATCTTGCAATTTATTCCAGAGTGTTTTAACATATCTCTATAATCTTTTTCCAAAATAATGATAATAACAATAACAACAGTTGCTGAAGCAACAAGAAAAAAACAAAAATCAGTGTTTCCCACAATTCTATTACTCTGATTTGACATATTTCTTGGTATGGCATACATATATGGTGACGCATATATATTATGTATTGGTAACTTTTCAAGAAATATTAGTACATTGGTATGTGTCTTCCTCCCCTACCCCCACCACCACCCTTTCTGTTTGTTTGTTTGGTACTTGGGATTGAACCTAGGGGCATTTCGCCTCTGAGCTACACTCCCTGCCCTTTTTTACTTTTTTATTTTAAAACAGGTTCTTACTAGGTTGATAAGAGTCTATCTACATTGCCAAGGCTGTGATCCTCCTATCTCAGCCTTCCAAGTACAGGAATTAAAAGCATGCATGTGCTAACACACCCAGCTTCTACCACCGAGTGTGTGTGTGTGTGTGTGTGTGTGTGTGTGTGTGTGTGTGTGTGTGTGTGTGTGTGGTATTGGGCTTTGAACCCAGAGGCATTCTACCTCTGAGCTACAACCCCAGCCCAATATCATTTTTTAAATTTTTAAACAGGGTCTCACTAGGTTGCTGAGGGCCTTAATAAGTTGCTGAGGCTGGTCTTAAACCTGCAATCCTCTTGTCTCAGCCTTCCAAGTACTGGAATTACAAGCATGTGCTGCCACAGCCGGCTTCCACTCCGCTTTTATAAAACTCTCTTTGGCCATAATTCCATTTTGGGTGTTGTCCAAGTCTATTGAAACATATATGTATTTCGTTCTTCTCCCTAGAGTAAGTAGTCCATTCTAGTTTTTATAGACATTAAATTAAATCCACCCTGCATCTAACCAAAATTGACCAGACTCATTCAAAGGAAAAGGCTCAAGACAAATCTGTTTCGGGAAACTTAAAATTCCCTCCTTTTTCATAGAAAGATGTCTCCTGTCCTCTCTGGGTCACTCCAGTCTTATCTGGTTGTGGAAGGGTACATGAAGTTGAAACTTGGCTCACTCCTAATCAACTGCATGTAGGGGTGGTAGAAAATCAGTGGTCTGGTTGATGCTGACAGAGATCCTTGCTGGGTAATATCAGTGGTCTGGTTGATGCTAACAGAGATCCTTGCTGGGTAATATAAAGAATTTCATACTTTGACCAGGGTTGGCATTTAAATGATCCTGTACTGGGTACCATGGCGTATGCCTATAATCCCACTGGGAAGCAGAGACAGGAGGATGGTAAATTTGAGGTCAGTGTGCGGTAATTTAATGAGATTCTCTTTCAAAATAAAGAATCAAAAAGGGCTGGAGGAGGGGAGACTGGGTGTGGTGGTGCCCACCTATAATCCCAGTACTTGGGAGGCTGAGACAGGATTGCAGGTTTGAAGACAGCCTCAGCAAGTAGTAAGACTCTCATCAACCTAGCAAGATTTTGTTTCAAAATAAAAATAAAATAGAACTGGGGTCTAGCTTGGAGGTAAAATGTCTCAATTCCCATTACCAATAAATATCCTATAAAAACAAGAAATAGACCACTGCACTAGGGGCAGGCTCTGTTTGTTTATCAGTATGCAAGATCCTTGCCAGGCAAAGTGGCTCCCTCCTGTGATCCCATTAGGTGGGAGGCAGAGACAAGAGGATTACAGGTTCAAGGCCAGCCTCAGTAACTTAACAAGACCCTGTTTTTAAATAAAATACAAAAAGGGCTGGGGGGTATAGCTTAGAGGTAGAATGCCCCTGGGTTCAATCCCCAGTTCCATAAAAAAAAAAAAAAAATACAAGGTCCTAAAGCAGCTCTGGATATTTAACTCAACCAGTGAGAAAAGAAGCCTTATGAAAGCAATACTTCTCTGTGTAGGGTTTTGCTTACCTACCTTCCTACTCCATACACCCAGAGGTAGGGTAGAATAATGACTGAAAGCTCATGTTTTGAAAAGAGAAAGGGAGGAATTTGAGTCCCATATCCTGTCACTTGTCCTTAGCAAGTTACTTAACTTTTATGAGCTTCATCTTCCTCATCTTCAAGAAGTTATAAAATTAATATAGATGACTTAAGCAAAGTAAAGTGCATTGCAAATAGCATTCAATAAATGTCAACACTCAAGATAAGATTTATCTTATCGGCGCTTATTTATCTTATCCTATTTGTTGACTATGATAATTAAATGGTATCTACCCTACCTAAACAAACACCAAAGTTCATTATGACTTCTTAAGATGACAATAAGAGCAAATGAGAAAGGAGCTCGGTGTGTTGTATGCCTGTAATCCCAGTACTTAGGAATCTGAGACAGGTGGATAACCACACAAATACTGGAAAAATCATGAATGAAAAAGTGGTGGATAACAATTTCAGCACAAAAGTATATGCCAATTATAGTAGGTTGAAGACTGAGTGAGAAACTTTCAAGAAAGGTTCACAATGAAGGAAAATGGGATATGAGTTTGAGAAACACAATATAGGGGAAAAAATACAATAGGATGTCTGTTTGGATCAAATTTTATCCTCCCCCTCCCCCCCCACAAAAAAATATGTTTGTTTATGTTTAAGTTCTAACCCCTGGTACCTGTGAGTATGACCTAAATTGAAAATATGGTCTTTGCAGATATAATCAGGTTAAGATGAGATTGTAGTGGATCAGAGTGGGCCCTAATCCACTCACTGGTGTCTTTATAGGAGGAAACTTTTGAACAACACAGACAGGAAGAGAGTGCCATGTGCTGACAGATGCAGGCATTGGTGTCATGTATCTACATGCTAAAATATACCAAGAATTGCTGTCAACTGCTAGAAGCTAAGAGAGGCATGGAACACAATCCCAGTACCTCCAAAAGGAACTTGCCTTGAGGGCTACATGGTTTTCAACTTCTAGTCTGGAGAATTTAATTTTTTTTATTCATTGCCATTTAAGAGATACAACTACTGGGTGTTATGGTTGCATGCCTGTAATCCCAGTACTTAGGAGGCTGAGATAGGAAGACTATCATTTCAGAGCTAGCCTCAGCAACTTAGGGATATCCTCAGCAACTTAGCAAGATCCTGTTTCAAAATATACATATATATGTATACGAAATATATATATTTATATAAATTATACATACATATTATATATAGATATGCATATATATCTATTATATATATATATATATATATATATATATATATATATATATCTGAGGATGTAGCTTAGAGATACAATGTCCCTGGGTTCAATCCCCAATTCCACACACAAAAAAAAGAGACTACCATGAGCCTCACCCAGGAAGTGGCAGAGATTTTAGACCCAAAGATACTTTTTTCTCACATCATTTACTGAAAAGCTGCAACAAAAGAATTGTTCAAAAAAAGTATTGTTGAAAATATCAATTGTCTAATAATTAGAACCTCTGAATACTTCTCTCTATTCAGAGCAGAAGTCTAAATAATATTCTGTGGTTTGGTTTGGGCTTCTGATATTTACTCATTAATGTAGTCACAAACATTTCTCAGCCCCTACTAGCCCCTATGGTGCTACACTCAGAAACATCCAGTTCTCAATATTCTGAGATGTTGAAGCAGGCTAGAGGAAGGGTGAGAAAGGGCTGATTTAACACTGGGAAAAGTTGCCTTATGGTTTATGTCAATCGAATCGTGTACCCACATACTGAGGGTACTTGCACTTTTGAAATAACTTTGAGGGAAAGAGAGTACACTAAGAAATCCTTTAAGATGTGATTGCACAACTCATATTTTGTTTTTAAATTCATATTTTTTAGGAATAGATTTTCTTAAAAAGAGACAAGACTACGTTTTAATTAAAACACATCCCTTAAAGGTATTTTATAATTAATTTGAGCAATAGAGTTGCTTCCTCCTATGTGGGTGAAATAAGGGGATTTTTTTCCTCCCTAATTACCCAGATAATGGGTTCCAGCCTCCCTTTGATGTGTCATAAAGGCTCACCTGTTTCACTACAACCTGCTATTTATTATCAAACAATTACAGTTTCCCAAATCCTGGATTTCCAAGGTGCCATTTATCCAAATCACATGTGTGTCCCCTTTGCACCCATTCTGAAAAAGAATTTTCCTTGATCAAAAATGTAACCTTGATTACCCCCTGGTGCATCAGCCCTTTTATTGCTTAGTACAAATTAAAATCCAGAGGGCTTCTAGTATATACACTATTAGGGCATTTCTTTTAACTATATATATTTAACTATTATGTGGAGGTAAGAAAATGTAGAAATCTTATGAAAATGAAGATATAGAAGGTCAGGAGTTTTAAAAAATGAAGACTTAAGCCGGGCGTGGTGGCACACGCTTGTAATCCCAGCATTCGGGAAGCTGAGACCAGAGGATCCGGGTTCGCGGCCAGCCTCAGCTACATAGTAAGGCACTCCGCAACTTAGTGAGACTCGGTTTCAAAATAAAGAATAAAAAATAGGGCTAGGGGTGTAGCTCGGAGGTAGAATGCCCCTGAGTTCAATCCCCAGTACCGCAAAAAAAAAAAAAAAAAAAAAATGAAGACTTAAAATTGTTTTATATATTTCTAAGCCTTTGGGGGTTGAAAGCCTTGTATTCTACTCATCAGAATAAGGTAAAATTTGCATATACAGATAATCTCCCAAAAGTCTATCCATGAATCCCAGGGTTCTCTTCCTCAATAAAGGGCTATCCTTTAAATTTCATTTGATTCTTTGAAGGTGGTTAATAAGATTACTCTGAACAAATTACTTAATTACTTGAACTGTGTTTAGCACAAAATCAGGAAACTTGTTTCCAGGATAAAACAATTTTAATGAAAGCAGTGGACTCCAGGGAAATGTTTAAAGTAGAATACAGTAATTGAAGAAGATCTGGTGAGGTGCCTACCTACAAGACAGGAGGATCAGGTGGGGCTAGAGGGGAAGAAATAGCAACCCAGGGTTAGGGAAGTGAGGAGGGGGGACTAAGTCATAAAGAATATAACAATTGAAATAATGCTATGAATGTATACAAAACTACTAATTGCATTCTCAAAGGCATGCACTGAGGAGGGTGAGAGAGAGGGGATGGACCCAGTAGGGAGGGCACCAAGAGCCCAGAGCCATGTGCGTGTATTTTTCTGACACTCTATATTCCAATATGATGTAAAATTACAATGCACCAAATTAAGAAAAAAAAAAAAGAACAAACCGGGAGGGTCTCGGGTTCTAGGACAGCCTCAGCAACACAGCAAGACTCTCAGCAGCCTAGTGGGATCCTCTTTCAATACAAAAACATTAAAAAGGCTGGGGGTGGGGGATAGCTAGGAAGTAGAATGCCTTTGGGTTCAATTCCCAACAGTACCACATTAAAAAAAAGAAAAAGAAAAGAAACCCAACCATGTGTAGGAAGGGAGCCTCCTGGAGCTCTGTTCCTCTACAGATAAGATAATGACTTGGTATCCAGGTGTTGAGGGCAGGGGTCTTAGGAGCTATAATAAGCCTGGAAGAATTTTGTTGGTGTTACTGTCAAGTTTGCTGCTAATCCATTTGGTATGTTTATGAGCAATGAAAATATGGTGTCCCCTCCCCCAGCAGGACACTACTATGCTTTAGGATGCGCACGTGGAGCATGGACTAGATGACTGCACCTACTTGTTCCTGAGGCCAAAGCCCTTTATCCAGCCACAATCTGTCCAACTCCATGTAGAAGCCATGGTTGGACTGATCACTAAAATAATTACATTTTCTTTTGGCTAAAAGCTAATCTTATACAGATGAGCACAATACTATTTAGTAGAAAGACTGTATTTGAGCTGGGCGTGGTGGCGCACGCTTGTAATCCCAGCATTCGGGAGGCTGAGACCAGAGGATCCCGGTTCACGGCCAGCCTCAGCTACCTACTGAGGCACTCCGCAACTTAGTGAGACTCGGTTTCAAAATAAAGAATAAAAAATAGGGCTGGAGGTATAGCTCGGAGGTAGAATGCCCCTGAGTTCAATCCCCAGTACCACAAAAAAAAAAAAAAGAAAGAAAGACTATTTGTAAATTTCCTTTAAGAAATGCAAATAAAAGCTACAAATAAAATAACTGATAGTAGATTTGACTTGATCTCTCCGAATTCTAAAAATGCTTAGCAAGGGAATAATATTCTCCTAGTCGCTCTCCTATCCTTGGTCCCCTACAGAAATGGCCCAATGCTTGTGCAATCATGGGCATGATAATTATTCTCTCTGTGCATCGTTTTCTTCATCTATAAATGGAGACTGTAATAGTACCTTTTTTTTTTTTTTTTTTTTTGGCAGTACTGGGGATTGAACTCAGGGGCATTATACCTCAGAGCTATATCCCCAGCCCTATTTTTTTATTCCTTATTTTGAAACAGTGTCTCACTAAGTTGCGGAGGGCCTCACTAAGTAGCTGAGGCTGGCCGCGAACCCGGATCCTCCAGTCTCAGCCAAATGCCAGGATTACAAGTGTGCGCCACCACGCCCGGTGGTAATAGTACCTATTTTGTGGAGTTGTGAGGAAGATTACAAATGGTAATACATGGAAGTTGAGTCTGGCATTTAGTATTTACTTGATAGACGTTAGCTAGTTTTATTATTTGCATCAGTCAGGTGTTAATGAGAAGGTTAAAGTTAGATGGAGCTATAGATATCATCTGGGAAACATTTCTGCACAATATTGTTTTCAAGCTGGACCTTGAAAAATGGAAAGGATTTCAAGAGACAGAGAAATTAGAAGACATTCCAGGCATTGGGAATAAAGGTGGAAAGGTACAGGCAGGATTCAAGTATGGTGAGCACACTTATTCAGCAGAAACCAAATGGAATGTGAGGAGAAGGTTGGAAAACAAGCCTGAAAGCTAAATTAAGGGCACAGAACAAGGAGTACAGAATGCATTCTTCTCTCTCTGATCAACAGTGAAAGTCAAGAAAGATTTCACTTGTGACACCCACAATTTGGCTTTGGCCTTCCCACTCTATGGAATATTTTTGCTCAAAGATCTTATAATATAGTGCTTCTAAAATAAAGTACAAAGCAATGACCTGTGGCCTTCCTGAAGCCTGACGCCCTGCATTTTTAACAAACTTCCATGTGCCACCATACTCTTTGCTGCTCATCCACGGACCACACTCTAAGTACCTAGAGTGACCTCTTCTCATCTTCATCTTTACCCCTTCCACAGTGTTGGGCCTTACTGATCTTCCTGAAGCACTCATCTTTGGCTTCTGTGACTCTCTTACCTGAATCTTCTGGTATTACTTGAAAGAAGACAATGGAGTCTAGGGAGATGTACAAGGCGGAACACAGTAATTGATGAAGATGTTGTAGGATATGTGTGTCTGAGATGCCGGGGGTAGGATGGGCCTCTAGAGAAGGAAACGGCAACCTAGACATTTGGGGAAATAAACCTGTATCCTGCCAGCACAGTGGCGCGGTACCTGGAGGGAATAAACTCTAGGAGGCATCTGGAATGGGACTTGCAGATTTGAAGGGATATTAGCAGGATTCTGGGAGACAGGAGGGGGTGCTAAAGTTGCCACTATGGAGGGGAATTCAGTGTGGACAGGACTTGGGGTGACCTCATGAGGAAGCCTGACAGCCCTTGGCAGCAAAAGGGAATTCGTCAGAGACCCTGTGAGGGTCTGAGATTACAGAACACAGCCTGCTCGGTAAAACTCGGGTACATATTGACTTATCTTGAGCACAGCCTTCATCACATAAGACAAAGATGCCTCTGGTAGCAAGATCTATATACAATAGCTTTAGCTACAAACTCAAGAGTAGGCTTTAGATTTGTATTGTCCAAGCAACTGCCGGGCATCTATCCCTTTAGGCTTTTAAATGCAAATATTACAAACTATGTTGCAATAAAAGACAGACATATTATGACAGAAGACACCTATTGTACCTCTCAAGATGCATCCAGCTTCTCTAGACCTGAGATTCCCCCCTCAACCTGCCCCACCCATCCACAAGGGGATTGGGTTCAGTTGATTGGTATAGAAGTCGACCCTGTCAATAGTGAGTTAGAGTCTTTCACTAGAATTTTGTATGAAACTGGAAAAAACAGGCAAATCCTTCTCACTATCCAGGGAACAGAAATCAAGAACATGTATACTCAGAAGTTGTTGGGGACCAGGTTCTGCCACATGGAAGAGATGAAAACAGAAATTAACTGTGAGAGACAAGGCTGCTCAGGACACCGGGAGCAGCTGGACCTATCTATGAGGTTTACAGCACCACATAAGCCATGCAAGGCAAGCTCAACCACAGTCTAGCCTGAGTCTTGGCAGAATGCCCTGTAATTTCTTCTAGTGAAAGGGAAGATAAGCAGTGTGGGGAGCTACTGGGAGGCAGCTTCCCTCCTTATCTACTGGACTGCCACAAAGCTGTTTTTCATCCATATCCTTAGTTTCAGTTAAGCACTAGACTTTTAACCTCACTCCCATTTAGGTGACTACTGCAGAGTGGTTTAGAAGTAGCTTTTCAACAGCAGCGGGGCCTGCCATGCATAGTCTATTGTTGCAGGAGGCATTTGGTCTATGGAGAACAAGAACCAAAGGCCAGGATAGGATCACAGGTCTTTTTATTTACCAGTGAGGCTCAGAGAGCAAAGCTCTGGGTCTGAACCCAGAGCTCAGAACATGCAAGTTCTTTCATACATTTGCTAACTTAAATTTCAGAAGGGAGGGGTGAGTGTGAGATTTGTTTTGCCTAGCATAAGCAAGATTCAGAAGCAGAAGAGTAGTTAGTCTGTATATTGTTCCTCTTTTCTCTAGCAGTTACATGCCTTATCTTAGGATTTCAGCTGCCCAGGGAGGCCAAGCTATGTTCTCCAGGGGAAGGAGGCTTTATTCTTCTAACTTGTCTCTAGGCTTCTAGCCAAGAGTCATCTTCAAGGACATAGCCAGGTTCCTGCCTCACTATCATCCGGCCTCTTCAGTTCAGTGTTGTCCAGGATATTAGGAATGCAAAGAACTGACAATTATGATTTGCTTTGGCTGTCTGTGTAAATAATAAACCAAATCTATTTGGACATGTTCTCTCTTTACTAGGCAAATCTGTAGAAATATAGTGAGCTATTCTAACAGCTATAGTAGTAATACTTGTGGCCACATTATTAGCTACCACCCTGCTACCCTGGGGAATGTATGACCATGTGACAAAGAAAAGAAGTAAGGGATAGAGAGAATTCATTCACTTCCTGATTTTCCTCACTGCTCCAGCAACTGATTCAAGGTTTGGACCTTGAATTCCATGAAACATTCTAGTATCTTCCCCAATAAGCCTCTCAGTTTCTTTACTTTTCCCCCTTAAGAGAACATTCCCTTAGAATGTATTTTTTACCTTTACAACCAAAACATTATATGGTACACACATTGAGATGATACTATCAGTAATTAGAACTCTTGTGCCAAAGATTCAAATGCACTTTCTTTTTACTAATCCTACTTCTCTTGTATATTCATTTCTTTCTGGCTCTTGGACTAGCATTTATAACAGGACCAGCCTGCATTTATTAAAGTTCTAATAAAGTTTTATGAAAATGCTTTTAGCCAAATGATGAAAGGATAAATTACTCTCATCATTTATCAGTAACTCCACAGTACAAACTCTATGAATTAACTATGCTACAATTTTTAAAGTTATAAATAATGTCTTAACTGAGCTAGGCATGGTGGTGCACGCTTGGGAGGCTGAGACAGAAGAATGGCAGGTTCACAGCCAGTCTCAGCTCCTTAGTGAGGCCCTCTGCAACTTAGTTAAACTCTGTTTCAAAATAAAGAATAAAAAAATAGGGCTGGGGGAATAGCTCAAAGGTAGAATGCCCTTGGGTTCAATCCAGTACTGCAAATATAAATAAATAAATAAATAAATAAATAAATAAATAAATAGTCTTAATTGTCATTTACATTAGTTAATTTCTAAGAATATATTATAAAATCATACATTTCTATGCTAAATACCCAACAAAACAGTATAAGTAGGATTAGAGTTCGATTCACTTTTTTATTTATTTATCTTTTTGCGGTACTAGGGATTGAACTCAGGGGTGTTCTACCTCCGAGCTATACCCCCAGCCCTATTTTTTATTCTTTATTTTGAAACCGGGTCTCACTAAGTTGCGGAGTGCCTCACTAGATAGCTGAGGCTGGCCACGAACCTGGATCCTCCGGTCTCAGCCTCCCGAATGCTGGGATTACAATCGATTCACTTTTAATATTCTTTGAGGTCAGCTATGCCTCATGCACGTTGTGATCATCTAATTCAATATACAGATACTTATGAATCATAAGTTATAGCTCCACTTTTCCTGTATGTCAGAATTTTCTTTAATCAGGGTCATGGATTGGGAATCAAGTGAATCAGGTACAGCTTTAAGAGCTTTGACCATTGTGGAATTCTACCCAAAATTGTAAATAAGTTACAGTGCACGTTTATCATCACTACTGGGAAAAAATTAAAAAGTAGGCATTGGACCCAACAAAATCACAATAATGAATGGGCATTGCACAATTATTTTAAGAAATGGATGCCTTAATTGTCAAATTAATTAAATTTCAACTTTAGGAAAGTATACAGATTATAAGTGACACATGCAAGTAGTTCATGACAGCCGGGCGTGGTGGCGCACGCTTGTAATCCCAGCATTTGGGAGGCTGAGACCGGAGGATGCGGGTTCGCAGCCAGCCTCAGCTACCTAGTGAGGCCCTCCGCAACTCAGTGAGACCCTGTTTCAAAATAAAGAATAAAAAATAAGGCTGGGGGTATAGCTCGGAGATAGAATGCCCCTGAGTTCAATCCCCAGTACCGCAAAAAAAACCAAGTAGTTCATGACATAGTGATAACTAGTCATAATTTGTAGTAGTCCCTTATAAAAAGCCCAAATTTGTTTAAAAATAAATTTTACTAGTTAAGATTAAATATTAGACATCTAGTCATCATTTTCTTCGTCTGATTTATTAGTGTTACCATAATACAATTTATTTATTTATTTTGGCTGGAACTGGGGATTAAAGGGGAGGAGGGTTACCTCTGAGCTATATTCCCAGTGGTGTTTTATTTTTTTATTTTGAAACAGGGTCTTAAGCCGGGCGTGGTGGCGCACACTTGTAATCCCAGTACTTGGGAGGCTGAGACAGGAGGATCCAGGTTCGTGGCCAGCCTCAGCTACTTAGTGAGGCCCTCCACAACTTAGTGAGACCCTGTTTCAAAATAAAGAATAAAAAATAGGACTGGGGGTGTAGCCCAGAGGTAGAATGCCCTGGGTTCCATCCCCAGTACCGCAAAAAAAAA
>PVLC010038067.1:0-14956 GCA_004027655.1 Graphiurus murinus | reverse complement strand
ACAACTTGAATTAACTTGTAATTAACATGCTTATTCACTCATTAATTATAAAAAACATTTATTGATGGCTCCTATTTGTGTAAAATGAGGCCAGGTGCTAGGGAGCACATATACAGTAATAGTCATTGACATTTACTCAGTACTTAATATGTGCCGGGCACAGTTTTAAACATTTTACATGTGTTAACTTATTTTATCCCCATTAAGGCCCTATGAAGTTAAGTACATTCACAGTTTATAGAAAACGAAGTGACACACTGAGGAGTTAATTTGCACAAAGTCACCGACCAGGTAGTAAGCCTGACTCCATAAACCACACTCTCAACTGCTGCCACCTTGTCTTCGTATTCTGATCTGAGGAACAGAAAGCAAATGGGTGAGAATCCAGGAATCTAAAGCTTTGGAGATGAATTAGCTTCACAGAAATAATTAAAAATCTTCCTTTTGCAACAGAGAAAACTGGTTAAGTAATTTGCACAAAATCACAGAGAAAGTTATTAGAAAAGATACATGCTAGCTTGATTTTAATACTAAAAATAAAGGATACATCTAGGAATGAAGATTAAATAATTCATATTCTTCACAGACTAAAATGGGTACTAAAATTAACAGATTAACCAAAACTTAGAAAGAAAAAAGTAGCATATGCAATTTAAAAATAAAAGGAAAAGCTAGTCACAGTGGTACACACCTATAATCCCAGTATGTGAGAGACTGAGATAAGAGGAGCTCAAGTTTGACGCCATCCTCAGCAATTTAGTGAGACCCTGTTTCAGAATAGAAAATGGAAAGGACTAGGGAGGCAGTTCAGAGAAAGAATGCCCCTGGATTCAATTCCCAATATCAAAAGTAAATAAATAATAAAAAAGATAAAAATAAAAGGAGGAAGAAGGAAGGAAAAAACTCATAACTTCAATATTCTGGACTTTGAAAGATGAATGGTTATGGGTAGTTACAAAAGGCTGAAAGTCTTAAACTTGAGGAGAAGATAACAGGACTAGTAAAAATATATTGTTAGACTAGATACATCTAAACAAAGCTGAGAAACACGAAATATATGCTAAGAAGGGTATCTTCATCCTTATGTAACCCTCCATAAACTATTTCTCTTTTTACATTTCCTTTCTAAACAAATAGCATCATTATCTACCCAAGTCACCAGATTGCAAAACTGGTAATCAGCCAAAATGTGTATCTCTTGCTCAAACTCCACATAGATTATCATGTCCAACTGATTCTAACTCCAAATTAGCTTTTGGATCTCTTCCCATCTGTCCCAAGAAGTTGGCACAGTCTTTTGTAAGCCTTCACCTGGAATTATAGCACAACTTGCCTCCTTGTCACTGAACTCACTGCACTCAATTCATTCTCTATGTAGACATCTGAAAACTTTTTCTAAAATCCATGCTTGAGTATGTTATTCTCCTACTTTGAAACTTAGAAGACTCCTTATCAACACTAAGAGAAAATGCAAACCTTCTTCTATGTTATACCAGGTCTTCTAAGATCTGCCTGTCTCCCTTGTCCAGGTCTAGTCTTCCCCATATATCCTATACTTCAATCTCAACAAGATGCCTACAATTCCAGGAAGCTCTCACACACTGTTGCTGATTTACATCTTCTTCTCCCCACTACACTGAGTTCCTTCCCTTGGTCAATTTATCTTTCAGTTCAGTGTAAGGATTCTTCCCATGTGATTAATACCTTTTATGACTTCCCCCTGGAAATGTTAAATGTCTTCAACATCATGCTCCCAAAGTGTTTGTGACACTTACTAGAACTGTAACTAATAGTATGTCTTGTCTTCAATAGCACCTAGGACCCTTATGTAGGACATGACCTAGAAATGTTGATGGTACATTATTACCACCAGTGGGTCAACTGATTGTGTACAATAACCTTAAGAACTGGGCAGGTTAAGTGTTGTTAACTTCATTATATAGATGAATGATGTCTGCTAAAAGTGGAATGAGAAAAAAAAGTGCTCCTTTCATTAAACCCTAACTTCCGCCAAGCTACTGAAAGCACAAACAGAGCCGCACCAATATTCCACATATGAACATCACTAACCAACTGAACAGGGATATGTAAATTAGTTAACTGATGCAGAAATCAGACATTAATGTGCAAACAAACAGGGACTTATTTGAGCTAAGTGGGCATGAATATGCAAATGAACTGGCTGCAATTCAGTAGATGTCATCACAATTCTAGGAATGAACATCCTATATTATGACTACTACAATATTCATGTAGCATTCATACATACTACCATATATTACTATAATATGGGCTTTTCAAGTTTAAATTTGTGGAGAAGCCAAAAGTAACTTGATGCATATTTTCACCCATACCACAATCACAAGCTGCAAATCAGATGTGAGCATAAAGATTCTGCAATCTCCAGAGAACCAAGCTGCTATCACCACTTGCTGTTAAAGTTGAGAATTCTATTTTTAAACCAAGGAACTTTAGAAATAGGCTGGCCTGATCCTTCATGTTCTGTCCTTTGCTAATATGTCCAGCCTAATCTACTATGCACATGCTGATAAGATTCATGATAATAGCTACACATAAAACAAGTTATTTTCCTATAGGAGTTTTAATAATAGAGTTACATGCCTATAACACTGGAACACCATTCAGAAAATGCAGTATGTGGTTACATTTATCTTTTGCTCAAGTACGATAATGGCCTTTACATTCATATCATCAACAGTATACCACTGGTTTCTATTGATTCTTAATTTCTTAATTGTTAGGAAGAATAATGAACCATATAACTCACAATAGCTCTGGTGCCCTTCCTATCATCCCTGGTTTCTGAAAGTAACAAATTATAATCAATATATACATGTGAGACTCCCAGCAACCTTGTGAGAGCTTGTTTCAAAACAAAAAATAAAATAGGGCTAAAGGTATAGTTCATAGGTAGAATGCCCTGAGTTCAATCCTCAGGAACACACATACACACACACCTAAGGAAACCTCACTGACTTTGCCATACCCGTTATATACATATTTATATATACAACCCCACCATAGTACGTATCACAATGCTGTCATTACTTGTTTGCAAATGAATTAATGAGGATATAAGTAGGGCTGCATATAACAGAAAATCAAAACACTAGAGACTTATGGCTGAGTTTATTCTCTCATACAGAGGTCTGGGATGGGCTGGTGGCTCTGGCCTAGAAAGTCATCAGAGATGTGGCACTGAACAGTATCAGAAACCCAACCTGCATCTATCCAGCTGCTCTACCATCCCTATAGTGCCACCTCGCCTGCATGTCTAAGGCAGCTCACCACTACATTCCATTCACTATCACATCTTCACATATGTGCTGGGCTGGAAGAGAAGGAAAGCCCGGCCCTTCCCTTTAAGAGTGGGACCTGAATTAATTAATTAAATGGTTAGTTAGTTAGTTTGTTTATTTATTTGTACTAGGGATTGAACCCAGGGACATTCTATCTCTGAGCTACACCCCACAGGGCCTCACTAAGTGGCTGAGGCTGCCTTCCAACCTGTGATTCTCCTGTATCAGCTTCCCAAGTATTGGGATTACAAGTGTGGGCCACCACTCTTGGCTATGACCTGAATTTATACAAATTACTCTAAGTCATATACAATTGGCCAGAATTCAATTACATATCCATGACTGACTGCAAGCAAAGTTTAAGACACTAGTATTTTGGGTGGCCATGTGCCTCGCTAAAAATCAGAGATTCCCTTAACATTAAGGAAGGGGAGCACAATTGTTAGAAGGCAAGTGTCAGTCTCTAAGGCACATGTATGGTCCCTTTCTTTTTCTTTTGCCCTTCAAAGGCAAACCTTCGTTGGGTTCCTTAATGTATCCTGAGAGCACAGTGTCTAGCACAAGTAAACATGTAATTAATCTCTACAGAATCAACAAATAAGCAGACAGTGCTAGAAAACATAAGAAACAAAAATAAAATAGATGCTGACTCTAATTCATGTGAGGTGGCTTGCATTCCAGAGAGGATGAGGGAAAGAAAGAAAGAAGTAGGTAAGTCAGGAGGGAACTCACCTAACTCCAAATTTGTCTTCTCATGATCTATGTAAGATACAGCAATTGTTCAGGAAGAGTTCACATGTTTGGCTTGGGCCTAGAGTTTGAATGCAATGGTGCGGGCCAGAGAACTCTCACCGCGCTGTCACAGGAAACTATAAATTTGGTCTGAACTTCTAAATGGAAACGTGAAACTACATACATGTTTTTTTCTCTGTAGTCTTAAGAATTGTGTTTCTAAATTAACTGTTTATGTCTGTACTTTTATTGAGATGAATAACATATATGAAAGAGTATCTATGACATCTGTATAGTTCAAACCATAAAACAACACAAGTCTTTTACTAACATAGCCTAAGAGAGAACAGTGCTTTTACCTTTATTTTCTTATTGGCACATTATAATCATACATCTTAATGAGGTACAAGATGGTAGAGGCATACATGCACACACTGCTCCTTTAGCCATTCCTCAGTTTACACCCCAATGAAGCCCTGTATGCTCCTCTCCCTGCTTACGTCCTCCTCCAAAGGTGATCTCTTCCCTTACCATCTCACATTTTGATCATAGAAGAATGTATGCCTAAACAACCCACTATTCAGTCCTGCCTTCCTCTGACCTTCTTACAAATGGAATTACATATTGTATTTTTCTTTCTTATGTTGACTGATTTCAAGAGTCAACCAAGTCATTCTACAATACAATTCATTCAGTTTCATTATTACACAGTAGTCTACTGAATGTCTCTACGGGCATTTACATATTCACTCTCTTTTCTATAGGGGCATTTGAATCATTTCTAGGTTTTTGCTATTAAAACAATTCTGCAGCTGGGCAGGGTGGCGCATGCCTGTAATTCTAGTACTTGGGAGGCTGAGACAGGAGGATCCGAGGTTTGAGGCTAGTCTCAGCAACTTAGCAAGACCCTCAGCAACTTAGTGAGAATCTGTTCCAAAATAAAAATAAAAAGGGCTAGGGGTGTAGCTCAGAGGTAGAATGTCCCTGGGTTCAATCATAGGAAATGGATGGATGAATGAATGAATGATTGAATGAATGAATAAATGAATGCAAAACAATGCTACTATGAACAATCTTCTCAATAGGTTTGCACCACTTACTGATTATTCTGTCTTTCCTATCAATGTGAAATATCAGATCTCTTCCACATCCAATTTCCACCCGGGGAGGGATCTGCTTCTGAAAATCTATGGAAATTGCCAACAGTGCCTCAGATGTCTGCACAGGGCACAGGGAAAGGGGCAAAAGAAGGGGCCTAGATGGGTAGCACTCTGTTCTGAACCTCCATCTTACTTTTTCAAATCATCTCTACTTTGATCTGCTTTCTATACTGAAGTATGAAATTAAACTTAAACAGAAGATTCTTGTGACTAAAAATCAATTTTCCATTGGATCATGTTAGAAGTCATTTTTCATATACGTGGTTTTTTAAACCCCTCATTATTTAATTATAATATATAGAGATTATATTATTAAAATTATTATGTTATAATATTAATATAGAGAGAAATTTGTAGCACTTTTAAAATTCAAATACATTATATGTCACTTAGTAGCATTCTCTCTTTTATAACTGTGTAAGTGAATGAACAAAATATAATTTTTTTTAAATGAGGTTATCTGTCACCAATTGGTTTTGCATGAAAAACAAAGGTCATATTGCAAGAGCAAGGTATATTGGCTTTACTAAGTAATGGACTTCATGGTGGTTATTTGCAGTCTCAAGATCCATTTTCTCATGAAATCCAGACTCTTCCATATGACTGAACTAGCAGTGGTTTGTCCACTGGTTAGGTAGAATACTATACAGAGTGTTTCAGAAAATATGTGTATGTGTGTGTGTGTGTGTGTGTGTGTGTGTGTGTGTGTGTGTGTGTGTGACTAGGAACTGAACTCAGGGTCATTCTACCTCTAAGCTATACCCGTAAATTTTTTTTCTATTATTACTGGGTTTTTTTGTTTGTTTGTTTATTTATTTATTTTTTTTTTTGTCTTAAGTTGAGGACAGCCTTGCTAAGTTGCTGGAACCTGCGATCCTCCTGTCTCAGCCTCTCAAGTACTGGGATTATAGGCATGTACCACCATGCCTAATTATAAAATCTTTTTATATAAATTAAATCCATGAAAACTGAAGAACGTTTTAAAGAAATATAAATTTCTACATCTCATAGATTAAGGCTAATAGGTAGTATACTTCAGAACAAACTTGGCATAAAAACTATTTTATTTCCTAAAAAATTTAAAATAAAGTATTAGTCTGTTCGTGATATGAGAAAAGAATATTTATTACTTACTACTTCTTAGAAGCAGATGAAAAAATAGGCATTTACAAAAGTTCTATTGTAAGTTCATTATAATACAAATCTTACATGTAAGTAAGTTAAGATTATTCCTTTAAAAAGCAAGGATATAAATGCACAAAGAGGAGAATCAATTTTTACACACGATATTAGATGCTAAAACAAAAGAGGTAACTATGAAAGATTAAAGTTATTTTGAAATAATTATACCCAATTTTCAAAAGAAAAAAATGTATATCTTTTTAGGTTCCCTGCATATTGTTATGAAGTTAACAAAGTCATTAAGTAAAATTTAAAGGACTGCAAAGAATTGTCTAATCAAATTTCAGGATATAAAACTCTACAAGTACTTCTTATATTTAAGGCTATAGAATAAATGTGTGGTATAAATGTAAAATTGCTGTACTTGCATCAGCCAAAACGTCCCTGAAAATTTGTACATAAGTGAAGTCTTGCTTTAAATGCTCCATTATAGAACAGCATGCTATTTAAGAGAGTCCTATTATAAATCCTTCTGTAAAAAGGATAATCAACTCATGGTTAATCTATCTCAAATATTGTCTAACCTTAAGGCAAAGCATCTCCAAATAGATTAATTACATACAATATCATTAAGTATTCACAACCCCAGTCACCAATGGCCTATTAGAGAGGGAAACTCAGAAAATTCAGGTCAGGCCAGTAAAACAGCCCAGTTTTCCCTGATGCCAATACTTCCATATTTACTATGTAAAGCAAATCCTCTTAGCAAAGTCAATCCTCAAGTGATTGAAGCTTTACAGAATATTTTAATGTCAGGGCTATAGAAATGCCACTCATTAAACTACCGGGGATAAAAATGGCATTATAAAGGTAATATCATAGAGTACAAACAAGAGTACTAAGTAGCCCCAAGACAGAAAGGAAACTGTAATCAAAACTGAGTACACATTTCTACTGGAACCCATGACCAGTAATGAACTCTACCCATTCATGAGTCTTATTAGCTTTGAAAATGAAGAAGACAAATCGCAGGATTCCAACACTGTTTATTAAAGCTTCTACTAGGATTTCTCTAATAAGTAGGCTTGTGCCCACAAATATCGAAATAAGAATAGAATTTCCATCACATAAGCACATGTATGCATGCACGCACATGTGTGTGTGTGTGTGTGTGTGTGTGTGTGTGTGTGTGTACCCATACATATGTATATATACACAGTAACGGGGATTGAATCTAGGGCTTCACACATGCTAAGCATATTCTCTAATACTGAGCTACAGTTCAAACCTTTATTATATATTTTTAAGAGCCTAATTCCAGGCTGTATCCTAGGTACCAAGCATTATCCTATGTATACCAATGAATAAGACTTGCATGGGTGGAGAGAAGCACAGAAAATCAACAAGTTAGCAGATAGATAAGCTATACATGTATTAAGAAAATGATTACGAGAAGACTTTTTAAAATGTTTTGATGAGTAATTATAGAATGGAAGGATTGATGCGGGAAGAAGTGAGGAATCAGTAACAGGATTTGGGCAGGAGGCGCAGATATGGAGGTCATCTGTATGTAGGCACTAAGTTAACCTTGGTTGTGGCAGAGATAATCGGGGGAGCACAGAAGAAACCCCAGGACCAAACTCTGAGACAACGGGCTCATAAGAAGCTTCATAAAGAACATAAAGGAAAATAGCTCTTGAAAGATAAGTGAGATGAATAGAGAAAAGTAAACACAATTCCTGCCATGAGGGAAGTCCTTGGTGGCCTTGAGGAGAGTCAACTTAGTAGGCTGGAGGTGAGGAGAAAGTAAGAGGTAATGAGGTAGATGCAATACTCCCACTTCTGCAATGGTGATTCTTTGAAGCACTGTTTTAATTTAAATCAATATAGTTATTCTAATATTTCCAGAGCTTAAACTTCTAAATTAATAGTCATAATATCCCCCTAAAGTAGTCAGGAATGATAATGGCTCTATTTTTCATTTCAGAAAATGAAGGTACAGTTGAATTGATTAACCTGATAGCTTATTTTGGTCATGAGTGGCAATATTTAGATTTTTTTTTAATACCTTCACAAGATAATGTGTTCATCAATTATCTCATTCTCCTGAAGAATTAGACATTAAACCTGAGACACTGATGCTCAATCTAACTGTCCATTAAACTCGTATCTTTCTTCACCTACAACACTGCTGTCTAAGCAGTATGACAAAGAAGGAGAGAGGCTCAAAACAACAGGAAGTCGATGATTAATGTAGACACATACACAAGTTCAATTTCCACCTGTTATCTCACACGTTTTGAAATAGCACCCCCACCTCCTCAACCCAATTGCCAACGGCGGACTATATAATGAACCATCTGTACCTGAACCAGTGGAGCCAATTGAGATGGGTTGATAATACCAAAGAAATCTTTTTTACATTCCACCCCCTCCCTTGTGCATTGTTAGACTGAAGAACATTTTTAACTACATGATAAACTGAAAATGTTGGCAGGAACTTAACTTTTGTGAAATTTGAGGTTTTCAATGCTACTCTGATAGTCTTTATGGTGGATCTCTTTACCGATCCCCTGCAACAGAAGGGAAGGTTGACCCTACGAAGGAAACCACTGGGCAGCGAAGCCATACGGCTATGTGGCATAACACACAAAAATCTGCTGCCAGTCTCTTATGATTTAACTGTACTACACCCAATTATGCCTTTTCAAGGGAAAGCTGAAATGCAGATCTCACTGTGATCCCTGGACCAGTCAGATTAATGGAATAACTGAAAAAGGGTGACTATTTTAATGGGAGAAAAGTGTGACTTCCTCTCTTTTCCTGCAGAAATGTTAAAAGCATTCATCAGGGAAACTTTGCTCCTGAATGAAACATCATCAAACTTTTACAAAAATCAGTCAGCTAATCCATTCTCTCACTAAGAGTGTGATGTGTCAGCTCTGCTAAAGTATTTTTTAATGAATATCATGAACATGATATTTTGGCTAACTAATTTTCTCTCATAACCAGAGATACTCCTCTTACCTTGCTGTAAATGCAATGAGACTTGTGCTTGAAAGTCTCATGTTTCAATTAACTTTTTGAAGGATGGGAAAGTTAGATTATAGTGATTCTTTGATTAACCATCCTCACAGAATAAAATTTCTCTGTAACTAAGTTGGATTTTAAACAGTTTTTCAATTACATACAGCCATTTCCTCCTGGGCCAGACAGCTCAAGGGCAACTTTTCTACTTAATAAAGCTTATGTACAGTATAACCACAGAGAACAAAAACATATGTATAGCCTCTACTTCTCCTTAAACTTAAGAGCCAATAGGAGCTGGGTGTGGAGGCACACACCTGTAATCCCAGTACTTGGGAGGCTGAGGCAGGAGGATTGCAAGTTCACGGCTAGCTTTGGGAATTTATATAGACTCTCAGCAACCAAGCAAGACCATGTTTTAAAACAAAGAATAAAATAGGGCTGAGGGTGTAGCTTGGAGTTAGAATGCAATACTTGTGGGTTCAATCCTCAATAACACCACACACACACACACACACACACACACACACCAATGGAAACCTACAAGGCTGATAGTGGCTGTCAGTGTCCCACCTCCTTTTAGAGCCCTTCTCCCTTTCTCTGGTGATCTCTACATTCTACTTTACATCTCACTTGTCCTCTTTCATTCTAACACTGCATAAACACGCAATATTTATGGAACATTTATTATATTACCTGCAATGTAAAGTTCAGGAAATAAATTAGGTCCTTTGCGGAGCTTATAGATTTATAGCAAACTTAAGCTAGTGAGTTTTGACCCACAATATAGTATGACAGTACCTAGTGAGAGAATTGTATAGATGTGGTAGAACATGACAGAGAGAGAGAGAATAGATTGGAGTGAGAAGGGACTAGCAGGGAAGCTCATCAGAGTAGGAATAAGCTAAATTTAACTTAGAAAGTCAAGTAGAATTTAGTGATAAAAGATGGCACAAAGAGTAAACCAAATGTGTATGAAAACTCAGAATTCACAGTACTAGAAATAATAACACTTGAGGAGAAAAGGAGGTATAACACTTACTACATGTCAAACGCTTGTTTAAACACTATTCAGAGCTTAACTCCCAAAACTTTCACAATCACCTCATGGGGTAGGTACTGTTACTTTAATCCCCATTTACAGAAAAGGAAAAAGAGGCATAGAGGTCATAGAACATGTCCATGGCTCTGAGGCTAGTGGTGAAGAGCTAGATTTTTAAATGTAGCAAGTCTGGGCCCAGAAGCCCTACTCTTCATTGCCACACTGCACTGTCTCTCCAGAGATCATGGACCACGAAGGGAATCTGAAAATTATTCCATATGGCTACAGCACAAAATGCTCACTATTCTTACTGTCTAATAAAAAGAAAGAAGTGGAATCAGTCATTTAGATTGTTGACTACTAATGCTTGAGTTTGAGTGAATGACAGGTTGCATTCCTGTCCCATGGATCACAAGGTCTTCTACCATTTCATCTCAAAGTACAAATGAAAGGTACCACTGTGGTGTGAGATGTTCACAGTGGTGGAGGTTGTGCATGTGTGGGGGACAGAGGACATATGGGAACTCTACACTTTTTACTGGATTTTGGTGTGATCTTAAAATTGCTCTTAAAAAATGTCTAGTCACTTTTAATAAATGATCAGGATTTAACCAAAAAAAAAAAAAAAAGGAAGGAAGGAAAAAGAGAGAGAAAGAGAGAGAGAGAGAGAGAAAAAAGAAAGAATGAAAGGTTTGTCATCATTAAAGGAATTTAAGATAATACAAGACAGATGAAGAAAAACTGTGGGGGTAAGTTTAAACTATTCCCTAAGCCAACAGTGAAGAGAAATAAGACAGTGAACACTGTGAATAAGGAAGATTCCCTAGCCCGAGATAACCAGCTACATCCCTAAGTGGCATTTCAAGTACAATCCCAACTCCTGCAGGAATGTGTGTTGTCACCATCATTTCCTCCCATGCTCTGCAGCCCACCTACACTCCTGAGACACAGCTATCTGGTGGAGCCTGGGTCACGTCCTCCTCTCCCTGTCTGAACAGAGTGGGTCACTCCCTCATTTGTTCCCAATTACTATACTCCTCCAAGAAACACACTGCAGGCTTTCCAGAATCTGTAATAACACTTTAATATTAAATAAAATATTGGTAGGCTAATCTCCCTTTCCTGATAGCCTGGAACATATTTCTAGGCTTTTACTTCGGAATACCATATGTATGAGCAGTGGAACCACTACTATGATATGAATGCGAGCACTCATAGTAGGTTGGAAAATTTTACAGGGTATAAGACTAATAATAAACGTAGAGGAAGGATGAGTCAGCAATAGTCTTCAAACCCAGAAAGGCTGACTGGTTACTTAGTAATGCTTTGATATAGAACTTCAATGAGTCTGAAATGTATTTTAATTGTACAAGCTGGGCTCTGCAAAATGCTCCAAGTGCCCCCACTGCATCAAAGACAGTAAAAGTTTTCATACCGTCCCTCGTGGAGAATGTCCAGAGTTCTAAAACAATCTAAGTCATATCATCTTTGCTTCATTCCTCTAGCATTGCTATCACACAGCCCACTAGGTTGTTAGGATTTACCCCATGCATTGTTATTGGTGTGCCCGTGTCTCTGAGGTGGGGGGGTGTGTGTGAATACAGTCATCCCAGTGGACACTAAAATCCACAAATGCTCAAGACTTTTATATAAAATGGTGTAGTATTTGCATGTAATGTAGATAAATCCTCTTACATACTTTAAATCATCTTTAGATACTTATAATACCCAGTCCAGTATAAATACTTTATGAATAGTTATACTGTAGTGTTGAGGAACAATGACAAAAAAGTTCTATACATGTTCAGTACAGAAGCATTAACACAGAGAGCTGACTATATATATGAATACATGCATATAAATATTACCTTCATAACTGGATCCTAGGGTTTTATCTTATATATCTTTGTACCTGACGTTTATCCCTTCTAAAGCCTAAAATGTCTTACACTTAGCAGCCCCCACAGTTTTCTTAATTGATTGCATTTACCATAACACATCTTTTTTGTCATACAAAGAAATGTTATTGGCTTGATTGTTATTTTATGTATATTATAATTTACTTCCTAAGTATTTTCTTTTGCAGGTTACACCACTTTAGTAACCACATATGAGCATCATGTTTCCTGAATATCAAAGTCCGATTGCTTAGAACATATTTTTAGAGCCATCCTTCTTCCCTTTAAGCAATGCCAGGTTGAATTCTCCCTTTTCCAAATTTCCCTTGCACCTGCCATATTCCTGAAGGTTTCAACAACATTAATGACGGGAAAAAGTGACAGTGGCTACCACAGGAGGCAGGAATTCTGCTGGACTGTGACTGGACTTCTCTACTATCTAAGCCAGAAGAGCAGAGCCTCCTGTCTTCTGCTTAGAGTCCCTAATGGAATGGTAGCAAGTCTGTAGATTCTGTAGCCATAGCAAACAGTTTTAGCTTCTTGGAAGCAGATGCTGGAAAAACGATAGTAGAAATACAATATCAAGTCTTTAAATATTCATTATCTGGAAAGAATCATGTGAATGTAGACCACAAATTCGCATACTATAAACACTTCACATCTCCCTCAAGAAAATTAACTTTTCCAGATAAAAACAATTGCTTACCTTGAAGTTCTCCACTCCGACTATAGAGCTCCCGTCTCTGCTCTCGCAAATAGGCACTCATACTGATAGCATGGGAGGATGACTCAAACCTGCAGTGAAACACAGGGTAAACACATGGTGTGGTGGCAAGTACAACGGTGTATGCAGCTATTCCCAAAGTATTCTCCTCATGTCTGTGCAATCCTCCCTCATGTCTGACAATCACAATATTTGGCTAGACTATGATAGGGCCAGAGATGGCTGCCCCTGGCCTGGATTTATAAATGACAGTCCTCTACAGCAGTATTTGGATCTTTGGCTTATTCTCCATTTCAACTGGCACAACTGGAACCTGCCCCAACTTTCCTTTGCCCTGAGACCATTGTTATCTCTTGTCAGGATTTCTACACATAGCTACATGGGCAAGCTATCAAGCCATTCAAATTATGCTAGTATCCAGCTCAAAACCTATCAGGACTGCCAGCAGTCACCACAGACATCCCAGCTCTTCATAGCTGAACTACCTCGCAGCTGGTACAAAGGGCATTGCTTGAAATGATGTTGAAAAATAACATCACAAAGAAGCAAGCATCTTTGGTCTCTCCCTAATGTCCTAAAAAAATACTGTTTTCAAGTGGCTGTTAGATTTTTGATCTGCCACCCACTACCTCATAAAATACCTTCAAAAATAACAAGCTGCAAAAGTGTTCATTCACACCTATCCAGGAACTGTTTCCAGTGATGGGAAACATAGGAGAGAGATTCATGATAAAGAATGGATCTCTAAAAGCTGAAACAATGAACAATGACAACAAAAATGAATCAGTCTTAAGGAGAAACTTGCAGGTAAGAAAAGCAGGTAAAATTATGACTATATCAAACAGTAAATCCTTTGATATGCTAAGAAATTCCACTTCAAACCTGAAATTTTCAAAGGCAGGATAACAGACTGACAAAAGAGGGAATCCTTCTAAGAATTCTTGCCACTAAGGGGTAAACAATGATGGAATGAAAAGAGAAGTGAGAATGGGAGAGGTCTCTGGCAACAGGGAAGGAGCATCATCATCTTAATTATGTCTTCTTTATCCATAGCTGACAATGAAGATGAATGCAGGACTAATGTCAGTCTAGGAGGGAAAACCCTTGGGTTGCTTGATCCTCTCTCTGCACCCTACCAAGAACTAAGAGGCACTAACAGCCGGAAGGAAGGCTAAGTGTGCAGTACATCAAAAGTGCCACCTGCCAGCCAAGTGCAGAAGCCACTGACCTCCAAAAAGCATGCTGACAGCTATTGATCAGAGATGGCAAAGGGAAAAAATAAACTCTTAAGCAAAGAATAAAGAGGCACACATTGTACAGTAAGAGAGAACTTAAACACACTTAATTAACCTTGGCTAAGGGCAATTAAAGAGAGTAATAAAGTCCTTCACAGATGTGATAAAAACAGATTACAGCCCTCCAAAATCTTAATCCTTTGTGACTTGATGTATTTTTGCTACTCAGGAATTCTTTTTATGTTTGCAACAAGTCACAGATTGATATAATTTTATAGTAAAAGAGGCACTAGAGATTATTCACCTCTTTATTTTATAGCCAAAGGCACTGAGGCCTGCTACGACAGGAGACACTCAGGCACACACGGCTCATTAATAGTGGAACCAAGACTAGAGGCAGGCAAGTCTGTAATAACTGCCTAATTCTGTGTTGGTGCTGAGTTTTATTACTGCCCAAGAATAATAAACGTGTAACAATTATTTAAGTTAATTTTCTCATTTCCAACAATTAGAGTCTTTTTTCCATTACCACAACTTCAGAAGATTGGCTAAATGTTTGAAAATGTATCTGTGGTCTGAGCTTGAAAGTGAAGGGTGAGAGTTGAGAGCTGGAAATTATAGACATTCTGAAATACAGAACCCTGCTTTCTGCACTAAACCTGTATCTACAATGCTAAGTAAAGAAGAAAGGAGGGA
>PVLC010038065.1:0-14968 GCA_004027655.1 Graphiurus murinus | reverse complement strand
CAAGCCTAAAAGTAGAGCAGAAAAATAAGAAAATGACTTATGCTTAATATTATTCACTGTGACATTTTTTAGAATAGGAAAAGATTGAAATCAATCTCAATGTTCATCAATTGGCAACTAGTTGAGTAACATATGGTGCATTCACATAATATAATATTGTGCAACTATGAAAACATAATGAAGGAAATCTTTACACACCCCTGTAGATTGAGAACCAACATATGTATTTTAAGTGAAAAGACATAAGAACAAAAAATACACATACATTATGGTACCTTTCAGTAAGAAAAAGGGTTAAAAGTATAACGGTAAATGCAATTAAGTATATTTGAAAAAGAGACATTAAAGAATAAACTAAAAGTGAATAAAAGTTATGCATAAGGGGAAGGAAGCAAGAGGACAGGACAGTGCAGGAACAAGGCTTCTCCAATCATAGCTTGCTATCTATCTTTGATTTGGAAATTGTGCAAATACTTCGTGTATTTAAAAATTTAAGTAGATTCAAAAAAGAAGAAGAAAGCAATTCCTAAAGATTGAAAAAAAAAAGTATAAACAGCTGCTACTGACAGGGATACAGAGAGAATATTTTCTCACACATTGGTGGTGTGAATTAAAACATTTTTGAAAACAACCTGCCTGACAATATCTGCTAAACTGGAATCTGTGTGTGCACGTGTGTGCGAGCTTGTGTGTACATGCACCCATGTGTGTGTCCACCTAACAAGTCCATTTCTAGGAATTTATAACAGAGAGTAAAACATCTATTGATACAAAGACATCAGCATTTGATGCAGCAAAACCCTGGAGGAGAAGTCCTAGTCTTTGATAGTAATGAGTGAAAAAAATTACTGTGTGTTCACACTGTGGAATATTATACAGTGAGGATTCTATTAAGTAGATTTAGGGAAAATGCTACAACTACTTTCGAAACAGAAAGACAAGCTAGAGCAAAGTGTGGATAATATATTTGTATGTTTGCAAAACGTGAGGAACACGCCACGTCAATATGTAGGCAGATGTGTGTGTATGTGTGCATCTGTGTGTGATTATACAGTCATGAGAAAAACAGGGAGACTGTGTCCAACGTTGTCAAAGGCAAAAGGAATGAGCTGTGGAGTTGAGCAACTGGGAAGGAGGGGGAAGGAGGACCAAGCAAAAATGGAGGACCAAGACTTCTTTAAAATGAAAGAAAGCAAACACACACACACACACACACACACACACACACACACACACACACACACACTACATGTTGCAGGAGGACACATATTTGCAGTCTTAGATATTAGGTGTCAACGTTGGCCTGCAGCTTTGAAGAGAATGAAGGTGTATGAAAGAAAAGGAAAGCAGAGAAAGGACCAGGACTGGAGACTGTAGAGAGGAGAGGGGTCTGCACCTGCACAGCTCTGGAAGGGAGGACGTGAAGAGCGCAGGCTCCACGGGGAAAGCGGAAGCTTCGCATCACAGCGCGGTGACCAGACACTGACTTCCTTCCTCAGCTGTAGCTTCCTCAGGTTAAGCCTTTCCTCTGGAATCAAGCAACACTCATTGTTTTCTTCCTAATGTCTAGTGCACATGATCTAGTGTGAACTTGTAAACATCACATTGTGCTATAATTATTTATATGCATTTTCTCTCTTTTAATCTCTCAGAATCTTTTGTTAGGGCTTTAGTAAGTGCTGCCTTGATCTCCCTGACTCCCACCTAGAAGGCATTATGCAAATACTTATCACACGAAATGTTTAAGCTCATGAGAACCTAAGTCTTTCTCTAAGCCCATTCGGCTGCTATGAAAGGAATTTATAAGTTGCAGTGGAGACTCCAATCTGAAGGTTTTGAAGCACTTCTTTGAAACAGTACCAAAGAGCAGAGAAGTAAAGGATGGAAATATGTGTGGGGGCCACGGGGGCAAATAGAGAGACCAGCTCCCTTTCGGTTTGCTGGTCAGTGCGGCTGTGAAGCTCTAGCTAAAATAATGTAGCATTAGAATAAATGAACTGTTCATTCTCCCACTCCATAAACTAAGACCAGGAGAAGGGACAAGCATGCACCCGCTTTGGTTGTAACAACTGCAGGACCAGAAATAGCAACTGTAGGGGATCAAAATAAAGGCAATCTCTTCTTTATTAAATTAAGAAGTGATCTGTGCTGGGGACCCCCTCCTCTTTAAGAAAATGAAGACCCGCCTGAGACAGGCATGGCGGTGCAGGTGTGTAGAGTACGCGGGAGGCTGAGAAAGGTGGATCACAGGTTTGAGGCCAGTCTCAGCAACTTAGCTAGACAATGACTTAGCGAGACTCTGTTTCAGAATAAAATAAATAAAATAGGGCTGGGAGGTCTAGTTCAGAGGTAAAATGCCCCCAGGTTCAATCCCCAGTACCAAAAGAGAAAAAAAAGAGAAGAGAAGAGAAAGAGAAGAAAACTGGGGCTCCGGGGAGTTGAAACCTCCCTTTCTGTTCTCTGTCTTTTGACTTTGCGTGCCCTCCCTGTTCTTAGTCAAAATCAAACCTCTACATTACACATCCTCCCACTCGCAGAGTAAAAGCACACACCTAGCACTGGGCAAAATCCTTCCATCATACCATTTTATTCTCATTCCTTATTGAAACCACCAGCTTTGGGGCTTAAATTGCCTATGTCTGGTTTTAATTCATTTCAAAAATACTAAATCTATTCAACAGTTTTGAGTTATAGGAGCAGGGTGATAAAGTGTGTGCCTTTTCATTTCGGGGATCTACGTGCATAAATATCTCTGAGCAATAAAATCTTAGAGTTTCGTTCTCTTCAAATGGCAAGTCCCCTATGTGAAGTTGAAAGTCTAAGAAAATGTTATGTTTTAATAATGCAGTATTGCTGAGCCATTTCAATCACTTTGTCCACATATTATTATGGTGTATGGATTTGTTTCCTGCATATTTCTTTTCTTATGCATGTGGTTTTCAAAACAGGAAGAAATCTCCAGGACTAAAAGCAGAATAATGATGAAGGTAGTATTATATGAAAACTGCCTTGGAATAAACCATGTGAACCAGAGTACACGCTTTTGAAAAATACCCTTTGCAGGCATGGCTGAAGAATTAAAGGTACTTGAGTTCCCTTAAATAACACTCACATAAGATATAAGAACCTGCAAATTTGGGCTGGCAAGCCATTCTTGGGCCTGAGATTGCCGTGCGCAACCCATTGCGTATTTTAAGTACAATTTATGTCATCTATTGTTTGGATTGGAGTTCAATATAAATCTTAATTTGGCACCACTTTGGGATAGTTCCAATATCTATTATTACATGGATCAATTTCTCTTATTTAGAAATGTTTTATGTAACAATTTTCCAAAATAGTTTTTAATAAATTATCTGTCTGACAGTTTTTTTTTCTCACCAAGATAATTAATTTTATATTTTCTCCCCGTCATTAAATATTTTAAATATGCAAAGTCTGCTGGCATTTAGTACTGTCTATCATGGCAGTGCCAAAAAAGCCTGCGGAATCTTGTTTTCAGAGATTTTGTTCACAAGCTTCCTTAATAGGGTGTAATTTGCATAAAATAAGCTTAAATTGATTACATATTTCTGATAAGACTTTCCATCTCACAAGGCTGGGGTTGTGGGAAGGCATATGTGTGTCACCCCTGGTGGTTTTGCTCCCTCTGGTAAAATGGCTTTCTGCCACCTCGAGCCCAGAACAATGTACTAAAGTCATGAAGTAATGTCAGAGTTCCTTCTCACACTGTAGTTATGCATTCCATGATTATTAAACATGTACATATCTGATTAGCAAGCCCCAACCCAAGAAATGATAAGCAGAAGGAAGAGAAGAGGAGGGAAGGAAGGAAAGGAAGGAAAGGACAGAAATAAAGAGGAAAACCTCTTCATAATTATTTTTAATATCCTGGGCTTCACAGTAGCGACACTAGAAATGTACAAGATACAAGACTGGAAAATATTTGAATTTGGAGGTGGGGGGAGGAGTCAAAATAGAACTTACTCATTCAGCAACCAAGAATAGGCTCAAAGTGCTCAAGTCCAAAAAAGCTTAAATGTATTTCCCTTATCTGCTTAGAAAAGTCATTTCCTCAACCATGTTTATTCAACAACTATTTATTGAACTTTACTAGTAGCTGTACTAGACACTTGACTGAAGTGGCAAAAGAGACAGAATACAAGTGGCGTCTGTCCTCTTGGAACCTACTGTTTATTAAGGGAGATGCCTCTTAGCCACATAATCTTATAGTGAAAGTAAAATTACAGACCAAGGCAGACTGGTGAAAGAAAGAGTTGCAAACTGACCTATGTCAATTTGATAGTTCGTGATGATAAGCCTATTTACTATTTACGGTAGAGGAAAGTGCTCCAATAATTATGGTTGGAGAGGGCTGCAGTCCTTTCCCCTCCCCTCCTCAGTTACAGCGACAGTGAGCCTCAGGAGGAGTTCCGTCACATGAACCGTTTTTAGTAGACAGGCATTCAAAAAAGGTGGGAGGGATGCATTCCTACAAACTGGCCTGCAAGCTCAACGAAAGCTTGGGTCATTAATTAAGTGTAAGCTGTTCTTCTAGTATGTGATTGTGCGAAAAAAATTACTGAGTCTTGTCAAAATGTGGTCAGTTGCTGGGCCTGGTGGCGCACACTTGTAATCCCAGTACTGGACTGAGACAGGAGGATCACAGTTCACCGCCAGCCTCAGCCCTCCACAACTTAGTGAGAAGCTGTTTCAAAAGAAAAAAAAAAAAAAATAGGGCTGGGAGTGTAGCTAGGAGGTAGAATGTCCCTGGGTTCAATCCCCAGTACTGAAAAAAAAAAGTGTGGTCAGTCTGGGTGGGGCCTAAGATCAGCCCTTTCCTTCCTTCCTTCCTTCCTTCCTTCCTTCCTTCCTTCCTTCCTTCCTTCCTTCCTTCCTTCCTTCTTCTTTCCTTCCTTCCGTGGTACTAGGATCGAACTCAAGGACATTTTCTCTGAGCTACACCCCAGCCCATTTTTTTTTTTTTTATTTTAAAACAGGATTTCACTAATTTGTTAAGGGCCTGGCTAAGTTGCTGAAGCTGGCCTCGAACCTACAATCCTCCTATCTCAACCTCCCAAGTACTGGAATTACAGATGTGTGCTACCAGACTGGTGATATTCAGCATTTGTAGCCAGCACCCAGCTATTGCTGTGTTTGTCTCCACACCACACCTTGAGCTGCAGGACTTTCATGTGCTCTGACAAAACCGGTGGCAAAAAAGGTTCCCTTGAAACTGATGTGACAGTATTCTAACAGCAGGATTCAGGAATCAGCATCTTCTGTGTGCATTAGGACCCAGAAACAGCTGGACTCCTAGACCAAAGCCATCCCCCAAAGAGTGTAAGTAGCTGCCTTGCTGGATTCTCTACCTTATTTCTGTGATTCTAGCCAGTCCACATATTTAAAATACCACTCATTAAGCTTTAAAAATATTTAAAAACACAATTTTCTGATTATTAAACCCTCTGGTGGATTACAGAGTTGAAGCTTTGTGTGGCTGCCTCTGGAGTGTAGGTTTTTGACTAGTTCTGCAATGCTAACTAATCACACTTTGAAGGTAAATTTTACATTAAGGTTCTTTAGCTGTGAATTGAACTCTCCCAGGATGGAACAAGATAAGCGCACTGAATGGTGAAGTATTTACAAATAATTTATGGATAATATAAATTGCCTGTAATCTGAGTTCTGTGCATGTATAGATTACTGAAAGACAGCCCGAGGAAGCTCAAGTGTGCAGAGTGAGGACTTTGTCTTGGAGGTGACAACCTTCTAGGCAGAGGGAACGGCACCTGTGAAGCCCTCTCTCTCCTGTGGCAGGAGGGAGCCAGTGCCCCGCAGTCAGCAGTGCGTGCGCAAGGTCAGATAGGTCAAGGCAAGTCTCCCTCGGAGGCCACAGGAACACACAGGAACACTCCCCTCCAGGTATAGGATCTCAGTCCTGGAATATGCTTGGTAGCTGCAGGGAGCTGTGACTAACCCTCTGTGATTAACCTGAAAACCGACTTTCCTCATCATTCTGTTTTGTCTCTTGCCTACCTGATTATGCCTCAGTTAGCACCTGGACAGATGGATGCGCAATGACCCACTGGCTGCTAAGGAGATGCCTGCAGCTTCCAGGAGAGAAATTCATTGACTCAGCTAAGAAAACCAAGTGCTATTCATGGAAAAGTGTCTCTTAGCTCTATGAAACTGCATTTGGTTCAAGGAATGCTTTCATATCTCATTCAAATTCACATGGTTCAAGACTAAATCTGTTGATGGATGACAGTTATTTTGATGTATCCACAAAAACAGTACTGCTAAGTGGCAAAGCGTAAGCACAGATTATAATAAATGAATTGTTAATTTGCAGAAGTTTGGCTGTGCATGGTGGCACATGCCTGTAATCTCAGTATGTGAGAGGCTGAGACAGGAGAATCACAGGTTCAAGGCCAGCCTCAGAAATTTAGCAAGACCCTCAGCATCTTAGAGAGACCCTGTTTCAAAATTAAAAAAAAAAAAAAAATGAGGACTGGTGGTATAGCTCAGACATAGAATGCTCCCAAGTTCAGGCCCCAGTACCAAAAATAAAAAATAATTTGTAGAAATCTGTGTTGCATCAAATTTGTCCTTAAAGCAAGACTCTATTAGTATTTTTATATTATACTTTGTTCTAACTAATGCAATTCAAGTAAGTTGAAAATGTGATTCTATTGAATATTCAAGTGTTTGTCATTTTTATCTGATGTGCTGTATAGCTCATTGTTTATATGATATTTTATTTGAATTTTTTATTGGATACAAATTTTCTGTACAGGAACATATGACAATATATGTACTCTTGTACTCTCTATGTATGTATGTATACATATATATTATACATTGTGACATATGCTATGTGTACATACATGCATACACACATATATATATACACATACACACAGAATATTCATCTTTACCTTAATAAAGATAAATATTCCAACTAAGCCTGTTGGAGATAAGGGTAGTAAGAGCTCATATACACGCACCTTATCTCCGTGAGTCTAGATTGCACTGTGAGTTATAAAATACCTTATAGTCACTTTAGTACTTTAGAAATGCACTCACCTTTGACGGTGTAAAGATTTATTGGTTTAAATGATAAGCTCTTTAGTAATAAGAAATTTTACTGGTTTAACTCTAATTCTGCTGCTGGCCCTCTAGTGCATTGGACCACATCATGTTGGGTGGTGGGCCAGGCACGTACTTGGGCTCTGTTATCTGCCCACCACCTCGTGGGTCTCCTCTGTTATCTCTGTGGCTTCTACCAGGCTCGCTAAGACCTGGTACAGGCTAGAAAAAGAAACGACTTCGAGAAATGTTTAGATAAACGCATGGATGGGCCACGTAATTAATGACCAAGGGAGGCTGGCATGGTTTGTGTTACCTTGATGTCCTGTTTGTGGTTGAGAGCAGAGGCAATAAACAAGCTCCCTACTCAGCTGCTATCAGAGACAAAACGGGAGTCCGCACACACTGGCCTGAAGAAAACATTTTTATGATCTTTTAAATCACCCATTTTTAAGAAAGGGGGCAAACACATAATATCTTGAGTAGATTTGCTTAAGCAGTTTAGACTGAGGCGGCTAAGAGGAATGGTCCATCATTACTGAGCCAGGCAGGATGTGGTCTTAAAAGGCACGGCTGCCCAAACTGCCAACTTGCAAATACAGCTTTAGTCAAAAATGCAATTGTGCAGTATTGAAGTGATTTCCTGTTTACGCAACTTTTTTTATAGTCACAAATTTAAAAATGAATTGTGAAGCTATCAGATGGGTATATACTAGTTCCTTATTCCATTCTACTTTAATATACATTTGACATTTCTATCATAAAAGTTTTAAAGTAACTGTTAGTCATGGCATTGCTGAATAAAGGGAAGTATAAAAGTGCATGGTGCTCTTACCAATTGTAGCTCAACCCGATGCCACTTACTTGTACTTAGCACTAGACCACGCAGAGGGCCACGAGCAACGTGAACTTGAAATGTAGCTATCACAGTTTTCAAGGGCTACCAGGATTCGCTTGGTGAGGGCAGCATGGGGCCATTTGCCCAAGCAGCTCAGAGTGGGGTGCTAGCAAGACCAGGGAAACCCTAGGAAGTAAGAGAAGTTCTCTGGCCACCCAGCATGGGCACAGCCAGATCCCTGCTAAGGCTCAGGGTAGAGATTGAGTGCCTGTTTGGTATCAAAGGACAGAGGAGAGAAAAGACAGAATAACCAGAAAGACAGAAGATTAGGTCAAAATCAACAGAGCTTGCAAAGCCAACCCCCATCTCTTGCTCCCAGACTAAATAGCAAGCCAGCGGGGAATCAAGTACCTAATCCCACTGACTTTTTTTTTTTTTTTTTGGAGGTACTGGGGATTGAACTCAGGGGCATTCTACCTCCAAGCTATACCCTAAGTCCTATTTTTTATTCTTTATTTTGAAACAGGGTCTCACTAAGTTGCGGAGTGCCTCACTAAGTAGCTGAAACTGGCCTCGAACCTGGATCCTCCGGTCTCAGCCTCCCAAATGCTGGGATTACAAGCCTGCACCACCATGCCCGGCTCCCACTGACTTTTAAAGGAACTTATGGAATCATAGATTTTGGATGGACTTTAATTATCTCCAATTCTTCTCTTCTTAACATCACTAGAAATTTCATATCCATGATCAACTCAGGAAGCAAAAAGCAAAGCATATATATATATATATATATATATATATATATATATATATATATATATATATATGTAAATGAACCCTAGTTCTTCTCCAGGCTCAACATAAATGCAAGATATTAGATACAAAAGGAGCATTCCCACTTTTTGTTACTGTGCCCCACCCCACCCCATTCTCAATTCTAGCTTGATCATCTTGGTACAGAAAATAGTGATGTATTCCAATTGTTGGCTGGTCATACTGATGCAAGCTGAAAATGCTGGCTCCTGATCAATCCTTAGGACTCTTTAGGAGTTGGATCTTTTTCATTAAATGTCTGCCTTTCATTCATGTACACATTCAAACTATATTGGTTTTAGGGAGAGTGATAAGTGATAGCCCCCAGAATAAAATTCTGAATGAAATATAATTGCTTTCTTCCATGTGTTTACAAATTTTTGTTTGTTTGCTTGTTTTTTGCGATGCTGGGGATTGAACCCAGAGGCATTCTACCTCTGAGCTACACCCCCAGACTTATTTTTTTTATTCTTTATTTTGAAACAGGGTCTCACTAAGTTGTGGAGGGCGTCACTAAGTAGCCGAGGTTGGCTGCAAACCCAGAACCTCTGGTCTCAGTCTCCCAAGTACTGGGATTACAAGCGTGAGCCACCACCCGGCTATGAATTTTTTTTTTCAGTACTAGGGATTGAACTCCGGGGCGTTCTACCTTTGAGCTATACCCCCAGCCCTATTTTTTTATTCTTTATTTTGAAACTAGGTCTCACTAAGTTGTGGAGTGCCTCACTAGGTAGCTGAGGCTGGCCACGAACCCAGATCCTCTGGTCTCAGCCTACCAAATGCTGGGATTACAAGTGTGTGCCACCATGCGCCACTATGAATTTGTTTTAATGATGTCTTCTGGGGAGTTTCAACATCCCCAAAACAGAGGATGCCTCTTGGCTAAAAGGGCACCTCTATAGTTTGCAGTATGAGGCTTCTTCTTGCAAATCCATGGCTCTTTCTGTTCCCTTTATTGGGTAGCAAAACCAAGGGAGATCATCAGGAACAAGCAGTGTTCTCACATCTTGCTGCACCTGGCCATCCCTATCAGATGTTTGACTTTTTTTTGGCCTGAGTAGCTAAGTACATTTTCAGAACTTCATCAGGCTGAGACTAGAAATATAATAATTTGCAGTGAGCGAAGGGGCCCCACAAAGCTCTCTGGACTGTTTGGATCTTCCTTTACCTAGATGTCTTCTGATTCCAGAAACCTTCCTGTGGAGCTATATGAAATTTCTGCATTCCATTTGCTTACATTTCTCAGTGACACTCTTACACAATCCTCTCGGGAAGTGAGTTGTAACCTTCATAACAAAAAACGTGTCTGGCAAGCTGCAAATTGAGGCAGAGACGACAGAGACAATTTTATCTAGAGTACTGAATATATTCCCGGGGCAGTATTTGTCCAGAATTGCCTTTCTGCTTTTGCTGCCAATCTTCTCCAGCTGGAAGAGCGGTAGCATTTGCCTAGTCTGCAGCAAATAGAGACACTATGTGTCGCAGAGATTTAGAAGGCTAGAACTATTCATTGAGACAATTTTCCTCTTTAAGGCAATTTTATTGGTTTCTCCTTCAAATAAGAACCAGAAATGGAATGATATCCACCCTAATTTGACAAAACCACTCAAACATTTCACTTTCTAGGTCAGCGAGTTTTTGTTTTTTTTTTTTGTACTTTTCAATTTCTTCCCTTAAAAAAAAAAAAGCAACTTCATTTTCTTCCTCAGTCTAGCTTTCAGTGAATTCCTGAAGTAGGGAGAAAGCATGTTCAGCTGATAGGAGAAATAACAAACACCTTTGTAGTTTGGGGATCTTTCCTTTTAAGAAATTATAAAGGCGAGGTATTTTCATTTCACAACCATCACAATTTGTCACAGCTGGTGACCCTGGGCTTATTTTTGGTTTTGATAATCATATCTTTGTGTTCACCTGGAGCAGCAGGTTGTAATAATAACAATAATAATAATAATAATAATAATAATAATAACAACCATTTCCTTGTTTCATTCAATAAGCTGGGCACTGTATAAGACACATTACATACATTCATCTTCTCAATCCTTGCAGCCAGCTTGGCAAAGTAAATATTATTACCATGACTTTACATACCAGTAAACTGAGGCACAGAGAAGTTAAGAACAATTGCTCAAGGCCATACTGCTTCGTAGTACTTTATGTGTCTAAAGTTCATGGTGCTCAATCCATTCATAGTCTGCCTCTTGAAATGTCCTCTTTACTTTCTGTAAGCTCATCACACATTCTAGAACACTTGACTTGGGAATGGCATGAATAAGGATGGAAACAAAGGAGGCCAAAAGAGCCAAAGTTTGGGCATACTGCTTTCTGAAAATCCCTTTGTTCATTCAAAAGTGTAAATAACTAACTGTACTTATCTTTTAGGGTTTTCTAGTTTATATAAATTATAATATCTCTGGACACATAGGAAAAACTCAGTAAACATTATTTCCCTTTCCTTCCCATAACTGTGTGTCCTGTCCATTACCATTTAATTGCAGTGGAGGAAGGGTGAGGGACGGCCAGAATTGCCTCCATCTGGGTGCTCCAGCCCCCTGACCTCATTGATTGGTCCATGGAAGGGCACATGACTCAAGCTGGACCAATCAGAGTACTTCCCAGGATTTTTAGATGGAGTTGGCAGGGAGACGTGTCAGTCCTTGAGAATCATGAACTTGCTAGCATGTAAGTGTAGAGATGGCTCTTGCAGTCCTGGTTCCTTCTGTGTGGGAGAGTTAATATGTTTGGGGTTTGACTATGTTAAAAAAGATAAACATCCAGGGATATGAGGTAGAAAGAAAACAAGAGCAAGACAAAAATTTCCAGATTCCTTAGTGGTCTCCCAGGTCTTGCCTTTGCTAGGACTATCTCCGCCCATTTCCCTCTCAAAGCTGGATGGTTTTGTTAAACTAGTCACTTCCTCAGGTTATCATACCAAAAGTAATATTTTTAACTAATTTCCTCTCCCCTCTCCCTTGAAGTAATTTGAAGTTTATCTACTTAGTCTTCCTATCTTTAAGTCCATGGTATAACTAAAAATACATGATGCTAGGAATTTACTTCAAACTTAGATAAGAGTGGAGAAGCAGATGAGAATACGGATGGGGTAGGATTGGCCCTGGGTTGATGGTGTCTGTGGATGGGTGACGGGTCCAAAGGGAGTTTTTTATATGATTTTGTTTAGTTTTTGTATACTCTAAATTCTCTATAATACGAAGTTTGAATGAACAAAAGCAGCAAACATACACACACACACACACACACACACACACACACATATATACATATATATATCAATCACAGACTAGATTATGAAACTGAGTCATACGTTCCTAAGAAAGATGGACATAGCATAAGAGCACGTCTTGGTGGATGGACAAAGCAAAACTCCCCTTTTGTTTGTTTGCTTGCTTGTTTGTTTTGGGTTTCTTTTTGTTTGTTTGTTTTGTTTTCAAGAGGAGATTGAAAAAGAATGAGAGAGAGATGCAAGAGCTCAGTTAAAGATACCACAGCTTCCTTTCTGGGTTGAGACCTGGAAGGAGTGGAAAGGGGTAATGTCAATATTCAAACAGCAGATTTGTGGGGAAGGGTGTTGTCAGGGGACCCAGCCCCAGCAGAACCACAGGGGCCTCATGTCTCAGGCCTCCCATGACCACCTTTCTAAATCAGGACTGTTCTGGCCATGTTTATAGCAGCACCATTCACAATAGTCCATTATGGAACCAAGCCAGGTGTTTGTCAAAAGACGAATGGAGAAAGAAAGTGTGGTGTATACACACAGTGGAGTTTTACTCAGCCATAAAGAAGAATGAAATTATGTCCCTTGCAGGAAAATGGATGGAACTAGAAAACATAATGCTGAGTGAGATCAGCCAGTCTCAGAAAGTCAAGTCACATCTTTTCTTTCGTATATGGAAGCTAGAGAGAGAAAAAAGAAAGAAAAGGGACCTCAGAAAAATAGGAGAGAGACCAGTACAGTAATGGAAATGGATTGAGGGAGAGAAGCATGCATATTGGAATGTATTCTAGGTGTGTACACGAATATATCACTATGACAAAATTATTCTGTGTGCATATTTACATCAATGTATCACTATAAATTTCACTATCATGTATAATTACTGTACACCAATAATTTTTTAAAAATCAAGACCTTTTTTTGAGTGTGTGTGTGTGGTGTTAGGGATTGAACCCAGGGGCATTCTACCTCTGAGCTTCACCTTCACCCTATTTTATTTTAAAACAGGACCTCACTAAATGGCAGAGGGCCTTGCTATAAACTGCTGAGGCTGGCCTTGAACTTGCAATCTTCCTGTCATTCTCCCAAGTACTAGGATTACAGGCATGCACCACCATGCCTGTCTATTTTTTGTGTTTTTCATTTTTTTTCCCTTCACATTCACCACCTCATCTGGGCTCTTGAGCTGTGGAATAATGTGGCTTTGGACATCTCCACATTCATGTATTTGTTCATTCGGTTTTTCCATTCATTCATTCACTCATTCATTCAGTTTTTTTATTCATTCATTCATTTATGTAACATCTGATTCAAGAAACAAAAAAGCCTAGCTAATGCAGGGCCTGGCAAATAGAAGGTACTCAATAAATATTTCTTGGATTAGTGAATGGATGAAGGGAGAAGCTATAAAGAAACACCTTTAATTATGGAACTCTTTTGACATTACATCAATATTCAATCTGCTACATTTAGAAGCTGCCAGAGTCTCTGCTGCAAATTCTATTTTGAAGGCCACAACAACTTGGCCAGGAAAACATCACCACTGAAATTTTGCATAGGCATCCACAGCTTGAAATTTGTTCTAAGTGACAGAGTTTGAAACCCCTAAATCAATTTTTCCGGCTTTGAGTGACAAGGATGTCAAAAAGATGGAAATTAATCTTTCAAAATACAGTTTTTGCTTGTTGAACTGAAAACCTTTTTTTTTTTTTTTTTTCTGGGTGGAGAAGCCCTCTCGCTATGAGGAATTTATGATGTACACTTAATTGCCTTAGTAATTTTAATAGCAGTTAATTTTAAGAGGATGTAGCAGACATTTGTTACATTTAATTGATAAGGATCAAAGTTAATTATTATATATTTTCTCATATTAGACATAGAGACTGCTCTCTGTTCATCAATGCCTCTAATGGTAGAATTCATTAAAATTATTGCTATTTATTGAGGACCTACTAAGCACAAGGTATTATGTGATATACGATAATAAAAAGTTATGGCCTATTTTTTTGTGTGAGTGTGTGGTACTGGGGATGGAACCTCGGGGCCTTCTACATCCAGGCAATATCTCTAGACCTATTTTATTTTTATTTGGAAACGGAGTCTTGCTAAGTTGCTGAAAGCCTCACTAAGTTTCTGAGGCTGGCTTTGAACCTGTGATTCTCCTGTCTCAGCCTCCCAAGTACTGAGATTACAAGTGTGCACACCACACCTGGCTTTATGACATATATATATATTTGGGGGGGCGGGGTACTGGAGAGGGAATCTAGCAGCATTCTACCTCCGAACTACACTCCCACCTTTTTATTTTTATTCTTTATTTTGAAACAGGGTCTCAGTAAGTCGCGGAGGGCCTCACTAAGTAGCTTAGACTAACCATGAACCCGGAGCCTCCTGTCTCAGCCTCCCAAGTACTGGGATTGCAAACATGCCACACCATGCCCGGCTTTATGGTCTTTATTTTTACAGAACTAATAAGTTAATAGGAGAGAGAAACTGTGTGAATTTTGGCTCTTTCATAAGCAAGTCAACTGCTTTTACAAAATAAACAAGGAGCTCATCATAAATCATGTGCAGCCTTCTGGCACACATCACGCTGCTGCTGCACCACATTGTTCTTACCACGCTGCACCCCTGTGGGCAACACAACAGCCATTCCTCTTCCCACTGTTTCGTTTCTCTCCACATATGTGGAGGTAGTCATAACCGGAGCAAAGTAAAACCAAGAAACCAGGGACATTTGTGGAAGCCAGGTGTCCCAGTCCCCAGGAGGCACTGGGCCTTAAAAAAAAAAAAACACCACCACCAAACTCTGGTTTTAGAATGCTTTCAATTTTACAGAAAGATTACTAAGGTAGTAGGCATATTTGTACAATAAATGAGCCAATGGGAATTATTATTAACTGAAGTTCATGCTTATTCAGATTTCTTTAGTGTTAGCGTGATTCTTTTTATGCAAATGAGGAGAGTCTGAAATGGAGAGGAAAATAGAA
>PVLC010038064.1:0-14955 GCA_004027655.1 Graphiurus murinus | reverse complement strand
GCAGTCGCTCTAGAAATTTATGACAGCACATCTCAATTTCCCAGGATGCACACTATTTTCTCCACAGCTTCTTAGTTTATTTTTTCCAGTGGGCTCAGGTTTGGGAGGATGTTGGCAGGCTGATAGAGCCAGCTCTGCCAAGAAAATAAAAATAGAAGTCGGATCAGATATATTTATCATCTTACAATTAGTCACCTGTCACTCGATCGGCCTTAGCCCAGAGCTCCACGACATTTTCTCCTCCAGTCTCTTCAGCGCTCTATGCGGTCCCTTGAGTCGAGTGTCTCAGATCTAGCTCCCCAGCCAAGCTGCAGAGCAGGAGTCTAGGGTCTCTGCTCCATTTGATGCAAGAGCAACACAGTGTTCCTCTCCCTCTACCCCCCTCCCGGGACTGAGGAGCACTATTTCCCTCCCCAGCCTGTCATATTTTGAACGTGGAAGGGGACATCTAAAGCAAACTCTCTTTCAAAAGAAAAAGGAGGAAATGCGGGTATTACTCAGCTCTTCAGTTATTTATCAAAGCTCACTCTGAGGCAGCCTGCCGGGCACCTCATCCCCCTCTGCCTTGCTACCTGGATTTACATTTTGTTTATGGCATCCTGCACATGGGAGCCAGCGCTCGCTATCCGATCTGGCCAGAACAGATGAGCTCACAGCAAGACCGTGGTTGGCTCGGTTCAATTTGGGATATTTTTCATGCAGGGATTCCCTTCGTGGGTATTTGGGGGACCAGGCAAATTATGTGCTTTTTATTAAAACCCATATACTGCACAGTGTGGCATCATCGGTCTGGTTGGCTGGTGGAATCTTTTGTCCTCCTGCCCTAGTGGCTGCAGAGATTTCCATGGGATAATAAGACTGTATTTAATGTTCTAGATTTCTAAACACCAGTGATTATTAAGTGATCATCCAGGCACCCAGGAGTGGCTGCTGACTGGGCCTGGCTTAAAGCAAAGTCCAGTTCCCCAGGAAGCAGCTCTCCAAGAATAGAGACCTCAGGTGGGTCTCCAGGAACTTGGACTGCAATGCAGGGACTAGCAAGGTGATGGGAAGTGAAACGTTTACCATGTCACCCAATGACTGCCTTGCTCTTCTTTGGCCTCAAAAGGAGAAGAGTGTATCTTTTTCTTGACATCTATACTGCAAGAATCTATTTGACCTTCATCAATCCAAACCCAAGTTCATTATTAAATTTGAGCTAGATATTTTCCCAAGGAGATCCATCATTCAAATAAGAGACGGAGGGAGGGAGGGAGGAGGGACAGAGAGAGAGAGAGAGAGAGAAAGAAGGAGGAGGAGGAAGAAGGAGAAAAAGAAGGAGGAGGAAGGAGAAGGAGGAGAAAAAGGAGGACAAGGAGGAGGAGGAAGAGAAAGCAGCCTTTGGTTGAGTGGTTGGATGAGCATAACACATTGTTGGTTTGGGTACCTCAGTCCCCAGGGATATCTGTATAAATAATCCATGCTTCCTGCAGCCCAATATGTCTCCTATACCAATGGGAAGGGTGAGGATCACCTTAAGAAACCCTTGTCTCTCATGATTCAGTTTTCCAACCCCTGCATCAGGACCACTTGGCTCTGCCCTGTTTGTTCCCCCCCAGCTTGGAACAATAAAAACGGCTGGTGACGGACAGAACTTTATGACACTGAAATTGCAGTTGATGAGCAACTTTGCTGTCACTAGCGTCTGCTTTCTGAAACATTGGCTCTGACATTTTTTAGGCATTAACACAAGAGAAGTGTCACCTGAGAGACTGAATGTAATGGCATTTTCAAGAGGATGCTTTGCAGCAGTTATATGCCTTTCAGAAACATTAAACAGCTGGAGGAGTGAGGAGATTCTGCCACTGTAGCCTCAGTCAAAATATTATTTAGTAAAAGTCAAAAAGAAGATTTTAATTAAATTCAGGTGCCTTATTGAAGGTCACATTTTGTGTGGGTGCCCACCCATTAAAAAAAAACTTGTTTAAGCCAGGTGTGGTGGCCCACACTTGTCATCCCAGTACTTGGGAGGCTGAGACAGGAAGATCCGGGTCCGTGGCCAGCCTCAGCTACTTAGTGAGGCTCTCCGCATCTTAGTGAGACCCTGTTTCAAAATAAAGAATAAAAAATAGGACTGGGGGTGTAGCTTGGCGGTAGAATGCCCCTGGGTTCAATCCTCAGTATCGCAAAATAAATAAATAAATAAATAAATAAATAAATAAATAAAACTTGTTTAGCCTGACTATGAGGATCATATTATATATTTTCTCCTGCATTGTTATTTATAACATCCAAATTTGTTTAATGATTCTCTTTACTGAAATCTGTATTAGTCGAGTCGTAAAGAAGACTAAATTCTTTAAGGGATCCATCATATTTCCTGATTGTGTGAAAGTACTAGTAAGATTGATTAACTCTGGATAAATTGCTGGTGTTAATAACAAGTGTCACAGCTAATTCATTCGAGCATATATTTTCTCGTGCGTTTCTCCTGTTATGTGTTGGAACTGAGAGAATGCGCTGATGGTGTGGGACACAAAGACAAATGGGGATTTCTGGAATTCAAGACAAGAGGGTGGGGTTTTGAAAGACGGCGTCTCCTAGGACCTGCCTCTGCAGTTTATCAGGTCCCCTTATGGAAGGTGAACTCCTCAAAGGGGCAGAAATGGGTTTTCCAGCAGCTTCATTGCAGAGGCACAGTGTCCGAGCAGTGATGTCAGCTTGGGGGCCACTGGCCCTTCGTCCCTCTGCCTTGAGTTAGCTTCAAGCTCTGTTTATGGTCACCTAGGTCACCTTAGTCTTCAGGAACTTATGAGCAACACAGCCAAAGGGTGTGGGGTGCACTGCTGCTGGGCCTAGGACCAGCAGGAAGGGGGTGCTTAGCACTCAGCCAGCCCAACTAGTGCCTCTGATGGCGATTCTGAATCACCATCATCTGAGTCAAAGACAGAGAAAGACCCACAAAAAGCACAATACCAAGATCTCCAACGAAAACAATGAAATAGAAAAGAAAAATTGGGGTACTTGGAAGAAGCCACTCTGTATACTGGAAGATTTATTCTGGAATGGTAATGTCCCAGCAACACTGGATAGAATGACAGGTGGCTGACCTCTCTTTTACCATGAAAGCAGACCCATGGATGAGGGGTGGGGATGGCTCGTGGTTTCTATTGCTGAGAGGTGGGCAGGGCCTGGGTGCCTGGGTTCAATCCCTAGTACCACACACACAAAAAAAAAAAAAAAGAAAAAAACTGCATCTGGCCAGGCATGGTGACACACACTGGTAATCCCAGTACTTGGGAGGCTGAGACAGGATTGCAGGTTGGAAGCCAGCCTCAGGAACTTGCCGAGACCCTCAGCAATTTAGCCAGACCCTGTCTGAAAATAAAACCATAAAATAGAGCTGGGTGTGTAGTCAGAGGTAAAACGACCCTGGGTTCAAACCCCAGTAACACACACACACACACACACACACACACACACACACACACACACACACACACACACACTATGAGATAGGAGAGATGAGACCAACTAATAAAAGAGTTATTTAAATAAGCATTTTCCTATCAACCAACAGGCAAAGGAGGTAGCATCGTTCCTGTTTCCATGTCTGTGCTTTGGTTCACTTTGGTTGTAGCCTCTTGGAATGTTATAGAAACCACTCTGCATTATCCATAGAGGTGGCAAATGCTAAACTTCTACATGAGATGCTGGAGGTTGAAAGGACGCGGGACCATCTGCATCTCCCCGTACCACCGACTATTCTTCTCATCACAGTAACATGGGGCTCTCCTGATCCCAGCCCCTGCTCCATCCAAATCTGGGTATCAGGTGGCTTCTTGTGCCTTTGATGTACATGACACAATTGCATATTTGTGAACCGGTGGTTTATCTTTTGTAACAGGCAAGCTATGGCTGCAGGGCTCATATTCGATAGGTTTTTGAATAGCTTCCCTTGTAACATTGGGAATACATTCCACTATACCTAAGGCTAGAAATGTTCAAAATCACTGCCTGGAGATGAGAAACGGATAGACATTCCCAAGATCTGTTCAGCGTTACATCATTTCATCATTTTGTTTTGTCTACTTAAGTCCATTTTAGAATGCTTTAAAAAAAAATCTGAAAAATACATTTCTTTATTCCAAGGTCAACATAAGATAAAGTTCATCCCGGAAATGGTGGGCCCGATACTAGAAATGACGTTAATTCCTGAGACAGAACTGCGTAAAGCCACCATCCCTATCTTCTTTGATATGATGCAGTGTGAATTGCATTTCACCAGGAGCTTCCAAATGGTAAGGACACAGATATGCAAGCTTTCCAGAGGAGACTGGGGGGCGGGGGGAGGGGTAGAAAACCTTGAAAGAGATGCATAGACGCTCTGGAGCTGAAAGTGTTAGACACGACAACATAATTTCCTGCATCTCAAGAGAGGAAAAGCCCATGGTTTTCCTTATTGAACAAGCTATCGACCTTTGTCTTCGTCTGTGGGAAGGACTGCTCTCAATTTTCAGCTATTACTTATTTTGATTTGAACTTACACATTAAACCCTGGATAAAAGGCTCTTTCTCCCCCTCTGTGGTATATGAGCCTATGCATAAAGTGTTTCATCAAATGGTATTTATTGTGTTCCCGTGGACTAGCTGCTCATAGAGTGGTGTTATTTTGAAATCTAAAGCCTTTGCTTTTACTCTTTTAAGTGTATCTGGGTGTTTTATCTGGGCTGTGGAACTGATGGGAACTCCTCTAAGGATGTGGATATACATACATGCTCAAAACCTACCATAACCGCATCAAGGACTGGCTCTGAATAACTTACACTTGACGAGTAACAAAATCTCCTTCCCTGAATCCCAGGAAAATAAGTGTAGTGTTTATGTATTTGCAGGTTGGCACAGACACACGCATCTACACTTGTGCATGCACACACACACACGCATACACATGCACATAGAGTGTCTTTCTCTTAATACATTCAGGAATTTGTGACACTTTTCAGAGGCACAAGAAGAGCCCAAATAATAATAGAAGCTCTTCTAAATTGAAGGCTATCTTTAAAAAATATATATGTAAAATATATATATATAAAATATATATATATGGCAATTCAAGTAAGCATGAACATACTGAGCATTGTTACATGGTTTTTTGAGGAATTTTGAGAAAAAATTCTCTACTGAACGGATATCAAACCTGTATCAACTAAGTCAGTATGCTTTCAGTGGTTTCTAATATTTGAGAGTTAGATTTCCTTTCCCCACTTTTGTGCTTTATGTTTTAAGGGAGCTGTGACTAGCTTACAGATTTTCATTGGTCAGCCTTCTCTATTATTGCACAAAGGCAGAATCCATGAAGAACCATTCTGCTGTTTCCTAGAACAGAAAAGAGATGTGTTTTCTCTATCCATTCATCTGTCGACGGACACCTAGGGTGGTTCCATAATTTGGCTACTGTGAATCGTGCTGCTGTAAACATGGGTATGCATGTATCACTGTAGTGTTCTGAGCACATAATGGAATTCTACTTAGCCATGAAGAAGAGTGAAAGTATGTCTTTTGCAGGAAAATGGATAAAACTGGAGAATATTATGCTGAGTGAGATCAGCCAGTCTCAGGAAGTCAAGGATTGTCTGTTTTGTCTCATATGTGGAAGCAAGAGAGGAAATAGGAAGCATAAGGGACTTTAAGTAATGTAGAGAGAGACGTGTAGAGTAGTTCAAGGGGGTTAGGGGAGGAGAAGAGGGAGGATTGAAGATGGAAATCATTCAAATAGCACTATGGCAACGTGTGAAGGTATTCCTCCCCATCTCACTAAGGGGAGTGGGGTAGGTTGTGGAGGAAAGTACACAAGGAGCCGTCTACATGGATATTTTTATCACATTGAGCCTGGCTATGATGCAGAATTGCAATGCACCAATAAAATAATTTAAGAAAAGAGAGATGCAAGACACAAAGAGTCTCCACTCTGTGAGCAGACTTGAGTTTAGTTCAGGTGGACCGTGATTCCCTGACTTAGCCAGTGACCTAGATCTTGGATAAATCACTCAACATCTTACTTTCTCCAATTCAGTATTTTAGCAATGGTATAAAATAGGGTCTACCAGAAAGTCATGTTGCGAGAGGAGAACAGAACCAGACCTCTAAGGCCCTCAGCATGGTACCTGGCACCATAAACTGTGTCTTTCTGTCACTTTGGCTCGGTTGCAAGGCTGGACCCCAACCTGGATCTCAGGCTCTATGCTGCACAGGGATAGTCTACAGAGTGGTCTGCCGCACCCACCTTGGCCCGGCACTGCACACAGGCCCAGGCACGGCCATTTCTTTGGAGTTGTCCCTTGAAGCCTGCGGGAAGTGCACACAAATGATCATAGTCCAGTCGATGGAGGAGTTACTGCCTTTGCATGCACACTGAATGTGCTCCAAATTTACTGTAGAAGCCCCCAGCACCTGCTAGGATGCCATTGTTTGTTTTCACACTTTGATCCCCTAGATTTCTTTTATAAGGTGACTGGTGATTATTTTGATATTACTCCAGTGGTGTACAGCAGAGAAGGCTGAATTTTATTTCCCCCAATGTAATGTGAGTTGGGCAAGGGTGTTAGTATTCCCCTCCCCCCCTCCTGCCTCCTGCCTCTCTCTCTTACTTCCTTTATTTCTCTCTTTCTTTACATGGGAAAGGAAAGTCTCCTTATATTTGTTTTGGGAATTTTTTTTTATAAAATTAAAGAGAATATATTTAAACTAGAAGAACTCTTTCATTTCTCCAATTCATATGTCATCACTACATATATATACTGCTTCTCTGTACATATGTAATGCTGAAAACATTATGTCTATGATTTTTTTGTTTTTTTTTTTTTGAGAATGTATCCAAGACAATTTCATTGATTACAGGGTTGTAACTATGACCTTAGGGTTTGGTTTGGAATGTCCCTCGGAGGTGAGGCATGGCTGGAAGAGGTGGGTCACTGGGGTGTGACCTTGAGGGCTGCATCTGTTCCTGGTCCCTCCTCTTTCTCTGCTTCAGGCAGCCATGCCTGGAGCAGCCTCCACACCCCGCTGCCACAGTGTCTCTGCCCTTAGAGCCAGCTGACCATTGACTGAACCGCTGAAACCACAAGCCAAAATAAAGAACCTTTCCTCCTCTAAGTTGCGCTTGTCAGGTATTTTTATCACAGCAATGTAACAGTTAACTACTGCACATGGTTTTAACGAGAGTGTAATCTTTCACAAAATAGACTGGCTGTCTTTTACTTATCCCTTCCATATAGCTGGGCATTTAGGTGGTTTGCAGATTTTTTTTTTACTACTATGAGTTGCAGTGAGCACAATCTTTGCTTTTTTCTTTTTTCTTTTTTTTTTTTTTTTTTTTGCAGTACTGAAAATTGAACTCAGGGGCATTCTACCTCCGAGCTACACCCCCAGCCCTATTTTTTATTCTTTATTTTGAAACAGGGTCTCCCTAAGTTGCAAAGTGCCTCACTAGGTAGTTGAGGCTGGCCGTGAACCAGGATCCTCCAGTCTCAGCCTCTCGAATGCTGGGAATACAAGCGTGCGCCACCATGCCTGGCTTTTTTGCTTTTATTTATCTTAAACTTACATTAAAATCCCCAAATACTACTGTTACATCCATTCCTCTATCATCTTGCCTTAGAATTTATTTTAAGTAAGCACACTCCTGCATAAAGCTTGAGCCCCCTTTAAATATTTCCTAGTATGCATTCTCAGAAATGCAATGACTAATTCAAACTATTTTCATAACTTTTGACATTATTGCCAAATTGTTTGATATTGTGGCTACAAGATTTGACCCATCTCCATTGCTGCTGGCTCTAAATCATGGACCCAATTTAACTGCCAACTCACTGTAACTATGAATTATAATTTAAAATACATTTTTCTAGGCAGAAAATTCACCTGACTTTTTGAATTTTATATGAACCATGCCCAAAGAAAGACTTAGTGAAAACTGCTATTAAATTAAAGAATCAGGTTCAATCCCCAGCACTTGGGGGAGGGGGAGTTTGCTCTGGTTTCTAGCCCAACTTCATGTTAGAAGTACCCTCTAGGAGCTTTAAAAATATATTCAGGCATCAGTATTTGTCCAAGATCAGTGATGCATGCCTATAATCCCTGCTACTGGGAAGGCTGAGCAGGGGGATCGCCAAATTCAAGGCCAGCCTGGGGAACGTAGTGAGACCCTGTTTCCAAACAAGAAAGAAAAGGTCTGAGAGTATAGCTCAGTTGCCAAGCATGCACAGTGTCCTGGATTTCTTCCCCAGTACTGCAAAAGATGAAAATACAAATAAAAAAAAAGAGAGAGAGAATCAGACGAAGGGTAAAATGTATTTATATAGATATATGTCACTACCACCCCCCCTCAAAAAAAAACAAAGTTCAAAGGCCTTTAAAACATTATACCATTTATCATATTGTTTAGTAAGCTTTGGGTCAAAATAAAGGTCAAAGGCAGTTGGAATAAAGATGAATGAGAAGTTGGTTTCTGAATCGTTTTCTTCCTAACATCCTTTTTCTTCCACTGCTGTCTTAGCTTTAAAATATCTTACAACAATCTCTGGAGAAAATGCTTCCATGATTCCCAATTTACCCCAGGTTTGCTGCTAAATGGGACGAAGTTAATGAGAGCCACAGTGGTTATGCCTGCATTCTAAATATTCTCTCCCAGTGGGGACTTCAAAATCCACCCCGTATCTTTCCAGGAAACCAAGCTGTTTGAGTAATACCGTGAAGTAGTTACTACAGGCAACTTCTCTAGCATAAAACCTGCCTTGCTTGGATGTGGGTCAGTTAAAGCACAGGCATGAAGAGACAGGTCCCCGTGAGGAGCCAATGTGTTGGGCTAAGCACACTCGTCTGCTCCAGTTTTTTTGGCTCATAGCCCTGGGCTATTTGTCTATTCCTGTTGTCATCTGCTTTTATGCCTGCAACAAAGACAAATACACACAAAAAGGTCTTCCAATGAAAGCAGATAAACTAAAACTTGTAAAAGAAAAAAAATGTGTTAACTTTTTGCTAGCACAGATACCCCAGATAATCAACATATGAGGAGAAAAGATTTATCTTGGCTCCCGGTTTTGAAGGTTTCATTCTATGTTTTTGGCTCGTTGGCAAAGCAGAGCATCATGGCAGGAACGTGTGCAGAGCAAAACTGCTCACCATGGCCCAGAAGAAAAAGAGATCAAGTGGGGAGGAGGTCTGGGCTCACCTAACCCCCTCCAAGGGCATTCCCCCAATAACCTAAAGACCTCCCACTAAACTGGACTTCTCAATGGCTCCACCACCTGCCAGGCACAGTGGTGCACGCCTATATCCCAGCACTTGGGAGGCTAAGACAGGAGGATCGCAGGTTCAAGACCAGCCTCAACAATTTAGCAAGACCCTGTTTCAAAATTAAAAAAAAAAAAGGCTTGGGGGGAAGGGTGTTGCTTGGAGGTAGAATGCCCCTGAGTTCAATCCCCAGCACCACAGAAAAACAAACAAATTCCACCACCTCCCATTAGTGCCACCCTGAGACCAAACTTTGAACACTTGAGCCTTTGGGGGACACTCAAGGTCCACACTGCAGCAAATCTTTGCTCTGAATTGCGAGATCTGTTTCCCTTCCTGTTGGCTTAGCTTGCTTCAGCCTCCGAGCAGGATGCCAGGGTGGTCACCTTTCGCAGACCTACACCTTCCCCTTCGCCCCCTTTTCTGGTGCCCTGGCTGCTTGGTTTCCTGTGTTCAGGTTACAAGGCCTTTGCTTGCTCTCTTGCCTCTGTGACTGTCTGTCAGGGAGACTCATCATTCTGTCCTCTGACGCATCCCCACCATCATCCCTTCCCTACATCTCTGTTTCTCTCTGCCAGGGTCTCTTGGACCACGGCATTTGTCTCTTGACTTGCTCTATCCATCCAACTCCTTTCTGCTTTCTCTCCAACTTGACCTTTGTCAGCTGGTTTTCTAGAAGCAAGAGGCGCTTCGGGCCCTATTCCTCCAAGGCCCTATTCCTTGCAGGCAATATTTGTATGTCCCAGCACACCAGGGCACAGCTGGCCCTGGCTGCCTCTCCATCCAAGAGCTCCTGGGACAGGGATGGTTGACTGCTGTTTAACTAATCCACCACAAATCCAATTATCTAACCTTATTAGTCACATCAACAAGGGCTTAAATTGTCTCTACTTTCCTAGCAGATGTGCAAACCTAATGGAGTGAGGGGAAGACATTAGGGTTCTTTGTTTTTTTGGTTTTTGTTTTTTGGTTTTTTTACAAAACCTCAGTGTTTTAAACATATGATGTGGCTCATTCTTTTAGAGGTCTCTTTCTCTTTCGGGCTACAGCTGTTAATATTTTCTATTGTAGTCTTGCAATTCGAGGCGGGGGAGGGGATCTGCTGGGTGCAGGGAGAAAACCTGCCATTTCACTCAAGATTAAACCGTGGCCGGCCATTGGCCATTATCAGGATTTCAGAGGCATGAGTTACAAATTGGCTTTTCCAGAGTTGCCCAGAGTCGCTGCCCTTGTGCATTTCAGCTGTGCGGAGGCCATTTCATTAGAATGTTCTTTCCCTTACATTTCCCCAAGAGTCACATTCTTCCTTGTGTTCATTTTTGCAAGAAAGAACAGGCATCTTCCTTCAAAATCAGTGTGTCCTCCTCCTTGTCCTCCCTCTCCAGTGCCCCCCCCATGAGCTGGACTCTCTTTGTGATAGATTGGGGTGACAGGGGGTCACCCACTCGGCAGCCATGTCTTTCCAGGGACCCAGAACACTTTTCCAGAGCTAGAGTTGGTGCCTGTCTAGGCTGGACTCCCTCTGCTCTTGACAGATTCTTACAGGTGAGGAGTCAGTTCTGCAAAGGTCTGTGGATCTTTGCTAATGCTAATACTAATGCAAATGCTAATACTAATGCAAGTCACCTGTGCAGGGCCCTGTTATGCAGTGACCTGATGCCCAAGAGACACCTGACTCAATGGAGGGTGGGTAGAGCTTGGGACAGGGAGAAGCACACAAAATAGCAGGTCCTATATGTGCAAAGTAGCCTAGAGTTTTCCCAGAAGTCCCTCCCATCTGCAAAATACTATGTTTCTTTGTGGGCTCAAGGGCACAGCTCCGGCAGCTCTATGGTCCATCGGAAGGAAGCCATCACAAGCAATCGATGCTGCGTGACTTTGCTGTGATGGGAATGGCTCTCTCCCATCCGCAAGTCCCTTCTACACTGACTCAACCCCATCGTGCTTGTGTGAGGACCTCTTTGGTGCCGGGGTTGTGGACATGCCACACAGCAGGAACACTGGCGGTCATTTCTCTGCCCTGTCCATGTGAGTCTCCACCCAACAGAAGCCCACTTCTCATCATTTCTACTTCTTTCATTTCCCAGTGTTTCAAAAATGCTCCAGCTGCCCTTGGCCATCCAGCCCTTTCTAAGAATCCCTGGTGATCTGGATGCCCCACCCATTGCCCTAATTGTTCTCTCCTGCTGCTTCTACCTGCCTTGTCCAGAATCTTTGCTTCTTCCTTTTTTCTTTCTTCTTTCCTCCCTCCCTCCCCCTCTTTTTCTCCTTCCTTCTTTCCTTCCTTCCTTCCCCTCTCTCTTCTATTTCTCTCTCTCTCTCTCTCTCTCGCTCTCGCTCTCGCTCTTTCTCTCACTCTCGCTCTCTCCCTCTCATTCTTTTTCTACCTCCAAGCTACTCCTCCAGCCCTTTTTTTAAATTTTTTTATTTGGAAACAGGGTCTTGCTAAGTTGCTGAGGCTGGCTTTGCACCTCCCAAGTACAGGATTATAGGCATGTGCCACCACTCCTGGCTTCAGAGTCATTCTTTGCTCCCTTTACACGTCACAAGTCACCTCTTTGAGCCACCCTGCAACTGTATTCCCTGCCACCACCTGTCCCATCATGTACCCACCCCAATCCCAGAGCAGAATATTTACAGTCAAACTGGGAACCTTAGAAAAATCTGAATTTTTTTTTTTTGAAGGAGAAATCCCACTTGGGAAGATTTCAGAATCTGCCAGGCTAGCGGGGGAGAGGGTGGGTACCACATTTGTGAACCCTTTTATCACCCACCTGGACACACCTGGCCTTGTCAAGGGCAGAGGAGCCCTCGCTGGCCGGACAGCCACCTTTCCTCCATCTCACTGAGAACCAAGCCTTCCAACGATGCGCCTTGGAGTCACAGCCTCCTGCCGGAATTTACTTTGTAAACAAAAGCATGCTCTCAGCTCTCTGCTGGTGTCTTCTTAAAGAATCGCATTTGTTATGCCTGTGGAAAATACAACAGTTGAGAATTGCACCAAATGAGCCTAGGGGCCATATACCATTAATAAAAACAGGATGGAAAAGGCTGGGCAGCAGGATGATATTTTCAATCATGGGGCTATTTCCTGTCATCTTGGTGAGGCTTGGTAAATTGCTCCACAACTTCCAGAAATTCCCATTTAGTTGTAACAATATTAGGACATGACAAATCTTTGTGTCGTCAGTGCTTCTGAGCTCCCCTTTGAAGAATCTCTTCCTCTCCTGCCCATGCCACTAACCTTAAGCAAATAATTGAATAACCCAAGGAGAGGTTGGCAGCCAGCGTGGCACTTGGTGGAGAAGCCAATATATTTTGCACTGTAATATGAATGTGAATGAGTTTGGTGGTGTTTTTATCTTGCTTATTCTCTAATTCGTTGGGATTTTTATTTGTTGCTTTGTGTATGTGTGCTTTCCATTCCAAAGCAATACCATATTTTATTACATTGGATGCTTAGAGAGGAATTATGGCACAAGAATTAGACTTCTATTTTACTGAATTCAGACACAAAGGTGGTCTGAGAGATCACAGAAGCCAATACCCTTGATTCCAGGAGTTCTGATTACACAGGATTCTCTTCTTAAAAGCTTTCCTGCAGAGATGTCCAAGCCCCCCAACTCTCCTTGAACTAAGTTAAACAGGACTCACTATAGGGCTAGTTCCTAGTCTATCGTGATTACACGCAGCCTGGACATCACTCCTCAGTCTGTGTGGCATAGAAAGGAGGAGCTACTGCACCTGTCTCAGGTTCCGCAAGGTGTCAAGACCAGGCAGCAGACTGCTCCCCAGCCTCGGGTCTCCAAGCTCATAAGTATTTCACATGAGCCTCAAGGTCAGGGAGCTGCGTTCTTGATAGACATAGGAGGACATGGAGGTTTTAGAATGTGGGATGGAGTGCCAGAGATTAATTAAGTGTGTAATTAAGTTTATAGAGTGGTTAGGCAAGAGGAATGCTATATAGGTTTTTAAAAAAATGAATGTGTCTAAGCACAGGAATGAAAGGCCAAGTAATAGATTGGGGGGGATCGGTTACCTTTAGGATGTCACCATGGGAGCCCAGAGCCCCCAAGGTTTTGAAGTGCCCATTTGTCTTCGCTAACCCTTCCTCTTCTTGGCAGCACTTTCCACCCAGATACAGTCTGGTGTCTTTCTTTCTCCCTTTCACTCCATTCTGTAAATTCTATGAGAAAGGGCATGGATGTATGGCTCCATCAGACTGGCACAGTTCTGTCTGGAGGTAGAGAAGGCAGAAAGAAGTTACTTCCAACGCACTCTCCAAAACTGGAGACAGGGTTCTGCACCCTGTTCCTGCTGGTGAACCTTCTGAGCATTCCCTGCTGAAAACTAGGAGAAAGTCGAGCTCTTTGTGCAGAGAAGAACCGTTTACTAAGATTCATGTGCAAGGTCAAAGAATCCCTCTTGCTTTTGTACTAAGCAGGCCACGTGTAGGGATTTCTGATCTCCGCCAGGTCTTGATAACCTCTGCACTCTTTGTCCACGTAGCAGATTATTTGAGCTCAGCTTTGGGCCAGGCGCTGACATAACCCCAGGTATCTTTTTATAAAAGCATGTTCCTGGATCCCAGGAAAATGTGGGCCTGATTTTATAATGATAAATCTACACCAAAACAAAACTCTGCATTCCGAACAAAATGTGATTGGCTTGCAGGATTATCCCCTCCTGGGATCCTTCTCCTTATCATCTCTGGAACAGGAGTCAATAACCCATGGTTTACCTTGGCAATGAGTAGCGGAAGCAATAACAAATTAAAAATAACATCAATGCCGTCAGGAGCACAGCCCCCCAGCACTCCATCCCATCCCATTGAAAAGCACCCTTCTGAAAGCTTTATTTCAATGTCCTCTTACATTTTGTGTACTTGGAGGGCAGCTGGTCACAGATACTTAGAGATGTTCTCTTTGATACCTGAAATTGGACACCCTGTGGATATTTTGGTAGCAATATTGGTGATTCAGAAGAGAGAAGAATATATAATGACACTGCTTATTACACGAGTATGTCTCTGCCACCTTCCAAGCGGCACAGGAAACCCTGGCTAATTTTACCCGAACCACAGAGAAGTCTGCTGCAGATCACCAGACAGCGCGCACTTACAAGTGAGATAATAAACACGACTTTCATAAAACCAACTCGGCTCCAGCCGTAAATGTACTATCTCCAATTTGTTTGGACAGGATCGTTTAATTCTGATTATGATAACAGTTCACCACACACTTGCAAATTGATCCTAGTGTGTTCAGTAAAAATTAATGAAGACCCTGGCATCAGAAGCTGGCTGCTGATCCCTGGTGTTGAATCCGCGCTGATAAACAGAGCAGGGCTGCCAGGTGTTTGTGCAAATGACTTCGTTGAGGCTAGAGGTTAGTAAAATTAGAATCAGCTGTGTTCTGATGTGCTCATTCATCCACTCCTTTTAGAAAAAATTAAGTTCATCAGTCAAAATTTGATAAGCAGTATACTTAAGGAGCTGGGGCTTCCTCCGGGCCTGTGTTTGCGACAGCGGGATTTGCGTCAAAGCAGAGGAAACTTGCCATTTTCATAAGGAAGACTCCCAAGTTTGGACGCCTTCTGATTGATGAGTGATGAGCTGTTCTAGATGTCTCCGTTGTGTTTGCCCGTGTTACGATAAGGCATGTTTTCCTGTATCCTCTATGC
>PVLC010038063.1:0-14966 GCA_004027655.1 Graphiurus murinus | reverse complement strand
CACGCTTGTAATCCCAGCATTCGGGAGGCTGAGACCGGAGGATCTGGGTTCGCGGCCAGCCTCAGCTACCTAGTGAGGCACTCCGCAACTTAGTGAGACTCGGTTTCAAAATAAAGAATAAAAAATAGGGCTGGGGGTATAGCTCGGAGGTAGAATGCCTCTGAGTTCAATCCCCAGTACCGCAAAAAAAAAAAAAAAATTAAGGGCTCTGGGAATTTACTGTTCTGGGGACTCAACAGTTTGGGCTTTCATGTTGTTTGTCCTTGGAAATTCATAGGGAGGGTGATATCCTGGCTTTAATGTTATATCTGCGTTTTTTGAGGCCAAAAATACAGAGTTAGTAAGGGGGTAGGGAAAGACACACAGCAGGCTCTTAATAGCTAGCAAGCCATGAATTTTGGTGGGAGAGCAGGGATAAGCACACACCGTGCTCTAAACCTCTAACACACTGAGTGAAGGCCCACGAGTGCATTTGCCTCTTGTCACCACAGTGGTCCCTGTCTGTCTCCTTCCCCCCTAGAGGTTTTACTGCTTAATTTTAAAGGGTGCTGTTTTTTATGGGTATCCCTGACTGTCTCACACTGAGTTTGTCTTAAACAGCTTTTACCTTGATACTGCCTTTAGAACTCTCAAGGCAGGATGAAGTCAATCCCACTGCATTGGTCTTAAACTCAGCCTCCAAGGCTTCTGGTTTTAGTCAGTTGAACCCATCTCATTTACCATAAAGGTCTACATTAGAAAACCCTATAGCTGCCGGGTGTGGTGGCGCATGCTTAGAAGACTGAGTCCGGAGGATCTGAGTTTGTAGCCAGCTTCAGTTACTTAGTGAGGCGCTCGACAACTTAGTAAAACCCTGTTTCAAAATAAAGAATAAAAAATAGGACTGGGGGTGTAGCTAGGAGGTAGAATTCCCCTGGGTTCAATCCGCAGTACCACAAAAAAAAAAAAAAAAAAAAGAAAAGAAAAAAGAAAGAAAGAAAGAAAAAGAAAACCCTATAGCTAGCTGGGCGTGGTGGCGCATGCCTATAATCCCAGTACTTAGGAGACTGAGACAGGAGTTTCATAGGTTTGAGGACAGCCTCAGCAAGAGTGAGACTCTCATCAACCTCTCATCAACCTGTATCAGAATAAAAAATTTTAAAAAAAGAGCTGAGAGTATAGCTTTGAGGTCAATGCTTCTGGATTCAATCCACAGTAACACACACACACACACACACACACACACACACACACATACACAGAGAAAGCCCTATGGTTTCCTCAAGTTACTGGATTAACCTGAATGGCTGAAGACATAGACCTAGATATAGCTGGATATATTAGTGTGGACAGACTTTGCCATGTTCTGCAAGGAAGAAACATATAGCAAATTCTGTCTTCCATGTAGCCCTTACTGGACTCTGGTCTGACTGTTCGCTTCTCAAAAGCCTTTATTTGGAGAATGAGAGTTAGTGGGATGGAAATCAGTTTTATTCAAGCACCATTCCCTTGAAGATCGAGGGGAGGTTGTCATCAGGTCTGTGAAAGGGCATTTCTAGGAAGGGAAAAGAGGGGCATGAGCAGGAAGGCTGCGGGCTAAGCAGAGACTTCATCATTCAGGGCGTGTGTCTCTTTCCTTCTTCTGGCCCGAATATCACAGTGGACCTTGATCTCATATTACTTTTCTGCAAATCAAACATGAAGCAGCTTACACGCTTTGTGTTCGTTGATGCACAGAACTAAAGAATAAGGAAGGTTATTACACATTCTGATGTTATCGGAAGGTCATTATATCTTCGGTATGTTTCCTGGGTTCTGTAAAGGTTATTTAGCAGCTAATATCTTAATCATTTAGGTGCATCTTCTTTTTAGAAATTGGAATGCTGGGCAAAGGAAGGGAAAGTAACCTTGCAAAGGACAGCTTGCCAAGGAGTGGCCACTGTTATGTGACTGGTCAGGAAGTTGAAGCCGACCTGAATGCCTTTCAGGCTGAGCAGGATCATGAGTGGCTTCAGCTAAACTGAAGAACAAATGTCATCCCACCTTTCTAATGGTGGATGGCTCCGTGTAGGTGATCTGCCCCCAAAGCATATCCTGAGGCTACTTGATCTACCTGGGGTTTCCCAAAACCCTAGAGTGTTTGATTGATTTCTAAGTATACATCAATGTTCTCACCAAAGATGTTAGTTAATCCTTGCCTTTCCTACAGTTGTTGGGGCCCCCAAGTTGGGGCACAGGAGTGCCTCTTACTTCTCATCAGTGCATAAGTTCTGGGATTCCCCACTTGAGCCCAAATAATGTGGTTAGCTCAGTCTTTATTGTTGTGGTGACTGCCTGTAGGCATTCATGTTCAAGTAGTCCTGCTTGCTGATGACACTAGTTCATCTGTTCCCACTATGTGAATGACATCTGGAGGTGTTCTTCGTGGAAAATCCAGGAGTTGGGGGAAATGCCTTCCTGTCTGTGGTCAGAACTGTCAGGCAGGAATAGGCTTAGTAGAAGTTTAAATTTAAGGTTCACTGCACATGGAAAGTTAGGAAGAGGGGCACCTGAAGCAGGTTGGGAGAGTGGTGGCAGAGTGTTTTCCATCTGGGAGAAGGGCTCCAGAAGCAGATTCTGAAACATGAGATTAGTAATTGCCCCAGTATTTCCCCATATCTGAAGTTTCCCTCTCAGGGACCTTGCTGTCCTTCCTTTTTTTTTTTTTTTTTTTTTTTTTGCGGTACTGGGGATTGAACTCAGGGGCATTCTACCTCCGAGCTATACCCCCAGCCCTATTTTTTACTTTATTTTGAAATCGGGTCTCACTAAATTGTGGAGTGCCTCACTAGATAGCTGAGGCTGGCCTCGAACCCGGATCCTCCGGTCTCAGCCTTCCAAATGCTGGGATTACAAGTGTGCGCCACCACGCCCGGCTCCTTCCATTTTTAAAAAAACAAACAAGTGGGGCATGGTGGCGCACACTTGTAATAATTCCAGTACTCAGGATGCTGAGACTGGAGGATCCGGGTTCTCGGCCAGCCTCAGCTACTTAGCGAGGCCCTCAGCAACTTAGTGAGACCCTGTTTCAAAATGAAGAGTAAAAAAATAGGGCTGGGGGTATAGCTCAGAGGTAGAATGCCCCTGGGTTCAATCCCTGGTACCACAAAACAAAGAAACCTCAGTGTGTCTCATTACTATAACTTCACAGTTTTTTCCATCATCCTCTCATCCAGACCTTTCATCTAGAAGGTTGGGTGTGAGACTAAGTCTCTTCACAAAACATTTTTGCATAATATTTATTTTTTTACTTGTGTTTGCATTCATTCTATATCCTTGTGCTATAAGATTTTGTTTCTTCAGTTTCTTCTGGGATATATTTTCCTTCTATGCAGCCTCCTTGTCTGGTTTAGAGACAGTTTGTTCCTTTTCAGTGAGGATCTTGACTGTGGCAGGGGTTCACGTGCAGGTTAATCCCACCATGAGTCCTGTAAATACGGCGGTGCCTCTTGGATTCTCTGTTTACCTGGTAATGTTCAGTGGCCAGAGAATCAACAACTAAACCCTCTTAACTATACTCTGTATGTTGCATGTGCAACAAAACTTCAGCACTCTTTTTGGGCCACTGACTATGTCCTCTGCCCATTTGGCCTGGGCACACCTCCCAATCCACCATTATAACTAGGAATGGCACACATTGTCTCTGTAAAGTGACAGTTTTCAGTTATTTGGTGGCTTTTTGGATATGCATACCTTTGGGGGCCTGCACAGTTTCACAGGTGTTCTTAATGTGGATACAAATATTTGAACCTCTTGATTTGCATGACTTTGGGGGGGGGTTCTGGGTCATGTGAATAGTAAGCCATTTTTATTTTTACTTACTTATTTTTTTGCAGTACTGGGGATTGAACTCAGGGTCATTCTATCTCCGAGCTACACCCCCAGCCCTATTTTTTATTCTTTATTTTGAAATAGGGTCTCACTAAGTTGTGGAGTGCCTCACTAGGTAGCTGAGGCTGGCCGCGAACCCGGATCCTCCAGTCTCAGCCTCCCAAATGCTGGGATTACAAGCATGAGCCACCACGCCCAGCTGTAAGCCATTTTTAGAGGCTGCTTACAGGAAGTCATTTTCACACACAGATTTAAGTCTGAATCTCCCAAGGCCCTTTTCAGGCAAGCTGATTTGGGGTTACTGTTAGGAGAGAACGAGAGATTATGTTGTGTCCCAGAGAATTGTCAGGGCAGAATTCTGGATGTCAAAACTTTGCAGTAGACTTCTGTCTTCCTCTATCCACCCCCCTGGCCATCTCTCCCCCTGATCATGACCCAGTGAGAGGTCTAGAGACAGGATCAGCTGTGTCTGGTGACAGCTGCATGGAATAAACAAGCACCTTCCTGAGGCTTGGGCAGAAAGGTGAGGACAGGGACAAAGGTATAGGCCTGGCTGCTGAGCGTGTATGTGTGTGTTGCTGGGGATGGGGCCCAGGGACATTTTACCTCTGGGCTATACCCCTGACCCTATTTTATTTTATTTTTTTATTTGAAACAAGGTCTCGCTAAGTTACTGACAGTTTCACAAAGTTGCTGAGGATGGCCTCGGACCTGTGATCCTCCTGTCTCAGCCTCCTAAGTACTGGGATTACAGGCATGCACCACCACATCTAACTAGCGCTGACTCTTGAGTGATCTCTACCAGAACCAGAAAAGGCACAAATTGCCAGATTGCAAAGCCAGAGAAGCCGGACTCAGAAAGCTAACAGCAATGAGCTCTCCTCAAGAGGAGGCTTAAAGTCCCATCTGACTCAGCAGAGAGACCGTGTTTTTGGGATATGACTTTTCATGCCTGGCAGCTGTCACTAGAAATCCCACCAGGTTCAATCAGCAGAAGCCTCATCAAACGATAGCTCTGTTGGTGGGCATCTGCGTATGAGCCAGACAGGCCCCCCACATTCAGGATGCCTGTGCACCACTCACAGCTCCACAAAGCGGTGTTTTTCGGCATTTCGAGTCTGAGTCCGGTTCACCGAGTAGGGTGACTACACCTGTTTTCAGCTTTGCAGAGCTGAAAACTACACCAGGCATACATGAGTCAGGGCCCAGGTAACTGAGGGAAACCTTATAAATCTAAGGTTCCCCTTGACCCCCAAACAGCCTGCACCTTTCCCTTGCTTTTGGCCAGCAGAAGGGGATGGCTATCCCCTCCTGCAAAGCTGAGAGGCCACTGGCTAGTAAGGCCTTTGTACGAGCAAGGATTTTTTTTTTTTTTTGGAGAAGCTCCTTTCACCTGTCAGTCATAGAACCCCCCAGAACGGGAGCAACAGATTTGAGCTCATTAGCAAGCAAGGCACAGCTCTGATAACCATGTCACAAACTCCCGAAAGTTCCTCAACCCGGAAACTGCTCCTTTGTCATACTCTCACATCATACTGCTTCTTTCCTTAAGCAAAAATAGAAAACTCCTGCACTGAGGCCTGTTCTGGCTAATGAGATTCCAGGCCTCCATTTGGATGGTTAAGAAGTCAGCAGTTTTCTCCTTACTGCCAGAACCCCAGGATTAAGAGGCATTCATCCCTACTGAAGACAATGAAAAGCAAGGACAATCCTGGAACTCTTGCAGCCTCTGAAATTCTCTGTGTAGCTCTCCTGGATTGGATGATCCCTTTCTAGTGCTTATGACAAAGATATAACATCCAAATCAATTTCTGCCATATATTCAGATACAGTAGCACAGAAAACGATGTGCAGCAGTTTTAAAGACTCTTCTTTTTTCTCACTGCAAAGTTTTGCACAAACTCCTCTCAGTTCCATTCAACATTTTGAGGAGTAAATGTGTAGCTGCTGGGAGAAGCTGTTTCTGCCCTGTTAGGGAATGCAGAAGTGAGGCACAAGGCAGGCCCCAGGGTGGCAGTTTAGACCCCCCACACACACCACTCTGGAATTCATGGGGGCTTCATTCTACATCCCTCAGCATCTCCATCTTTCCTATGCTCTGTGTCCCTCCTCCACACAGGCATAAAGCTGCAAGCTTCCAACAGAACTGTCAAGATTGCCATCTCTACTCAATGCATCTGTTTCCCCTGTGTAAGGAGGCTTCACAGAAGATCATCCTGACCCAGAAGGATTACCCAGGGTAGAGAGGGAGCTAAGGATCAGCAGCTTCTCTGATGCAGAAGCCAGAACCCTTCTCTGCAGTTCTAAGACAGCTTGGCTCTTCAATCTTTGACTTGCTCTGGCCGTGACTACTAATTAACCTTTCCTCTTCTCACCTGTAGGAGGGAGCTACCTAAATTTTGCTGGTCCCACCTGTATGAATTTCTGGATCCCTTCCCCTCCCATGCGAGGCAGAGGGAAGTAAAATCCAGAGGTGCCATCGGGGCTGTATTTTTCAAGCCTATCTCATACCTGGCTAACAGACCTCCCAGTTCTGTCCACAGCTCTGTGCTGGTTCCCATGGATATTGCTCAAGGCTTGCTCACCAGTCCCAGGGCTCTCAGCTGTCTCTACTAATAAGCCATGTGACAAATAGGATCCCATCCTCCTTGCCACTATAACTGGTGGGCTTTTAATATCCACCTGTATTGATTTTAATCTGAACACACTTGGGGTGTTCTGGATCCAAGACATATTAGTTATGATTTACATAATAAAGTAAAACAAAATGTAAATATAACTGCATAGGCAACTTTGTTTCAGTGTTTACCATAGGGTGATGTAATGATACATGACCCATGGTGAGGGATAGAAGAAAATGGATTTCCTTTGATTATATACAGGAGAAAGAGGCAAGTACTTCCTCTCCTAAAAGGAGGAAGGAAAAACCTTTGCTGCTTGGAGACAGGATGGAAAGGGTCCTGGTTACTCCTTCTAACCTTTTGGAATATAAATACATTTTTCCAGGAGCCAGATCAGCTCTGGTGGCTCCAAGGTCTTGGGCCTCATTTTCCCTTGAAATATAAACACACCTTCTGAGTTAGGCAAATCTTGAGACTGTCTTACTAGATAATTATAAAATAAGCTGAGGATTCCCAAGTTTTCAGCAGCATTTTCCTAGAAAGCTCCAATTCTTCAAGAACAAAGATTCTGCTCTCGTTGCCAGCAATTGCTCCCTGGGGCCATGTTAGGAGCAAGAGCTGTGACCCAGTGGCCTGTGCTGCTCCAGCCCGCTAGCGTTGGCCTTGCTCCCTTCAGTGTGTGGGGAGAGGGGATAGTTTATGAGTAGACTGAGAATGTTGGTCTTAGATACCTGAAAAGGAGAAAGAGAGGACTAGAGAAGCAGTAAGTTCAGAAGCAAGTGTATTTTAAAAAGATAATGTCCTTCCTTCCCCAAGCTGAAAGCCAAGAGACTAGAGGGGGGAGCCATATCACTGCAAGGCCAGGGGAGAGGCCAGACAGCCTCTGTACATGGACCTGGTGGTGCTGCCTGGACACACTCTGAGGAAACCTCTACACCCTGGGTCCGAGACACAGTTATAGGTGGTGTAGCATGGAGGAGGTGATTAGTTCCTCCCCGTGGCAATCAAGCAATCAAGCAAGCCCCTCAGGTAGAGATCAGAGTCCATTTCTCAGGGTTGTGAACTTCATATTTGATTTCTAAGGCAATGGCCTTATGTTCTGCTGAGGTGCAGGCACATCTGCCCAGATGCAAGATGAAGCCTTACTTCTATACTGAAGAGAAGGAAATCCACAGTATTAAAAAATTGAACACTTTGTGTCCTTTAAGTTTCCAACAGCCTAGAAATGCTTCTCAGTAAAATGACATTTATGTGACTTGTTTCCCCAGGGTGGCTTTTATCTTTGAAAAGTTAACATTTCAGAGGCTGGGAGAGCCTATAATCAGCTCAAAAGCAGCCAGAGCAGGGCAGACAGTCTGGGGACCTGAAAGGGACCATTGATGCAGAAACTCAGTGGTACTTTTCAGACTTGGCCACCGTGGTTCAGAGGCCAGGAGGAAAGGTGGCGGTCTGAGCAGCCTCACTGAGGAGGTACAGGGAAGCACCTGTGGACATGGATAAGCCTTCCCGGATTCTGGGGCAGATCTTCATTGCTCTGGAACACCTGATACCCAGACCTCCATCAGCAGAAGAGAAGCAGGCATGGTCGCAATTTCTATGATGCTTTATACATATATGTGCCTAGTCTAGGGGAAGAGGTAGTGTTGAGTGTTTATCTGGTAAAGCAAAGTGGAGCCTTCTTCTAGCTGCCGTCACTACAGAGCCTGGTTCTCATTTGAGCAGGAGGCCTCTGCTGGGCTTAATCCACCTCCAGGCAGTCCCAGCCACAGAGTCCTGGGGCCAGAGTGGATCTAGGCTCTTTCATGCAGGAGATGTCAGGAGTGGCAGGGGACTACCCACTCCTGACATCTAAGTGGGGTTGTCCATCTTTGCTTCTTCAAGTCCTGAGTTAATACATGGGCACTAATGGTGATACTGGCTTCTGATCTCCATTTCACAGACTTCCTTTCAGGAGAGATTGAAAGGCATCCTATTCTCAGGGCTGTAACTCTAGATACCCATTTCCAGAGTGAGCTGTTCCGTGATTTCCATGTGCAGAAAGGAAATCCTTCCTCCTCTAGGAGAGTGTCTATTGTCAGCTTTTTAATATAGATATCCTAAGTAGTTAAAAGCTAGCAAGACTACTTGGAGCCAAAGCTTCCGCAGCCCAGTCTGACATGTAGTTGTGCAAAGCAGCGGGAGCACAGCACCTTTACTGTAAATGTTACCTACTCTGCATTCTTGCTTCACAGTAGTAAAAGTGATTTAAAAAAAAAAAGCATCTCATGGTGGTCCAACCCAGAAACTTTAATCAAGTCCTTGGCAATCCAAATATTTTGTTTGTCACAGAAGAAATTAGGGGACAATAAATGTCAAGTGTCTTTGAATAGGGATTTTGGTAAGAGGTGTGTTTTGTTGCAGATTATAGAAAGCCCTCTAAAAATGAACAAATGAGAGAGTGATTCTCCTCGTTTAACAGGAATCTTGGAGGCAGGGAAACTGGAGCACTCATAGCTCAGCACAGCTGTTCAGAGACCTGTCCAGCTCTTTCTGCTTTGCCTTCCTTAGTGGGGGCCTTTTGACACCATGCTTATCCTCTTGTGGCCACAAGATGGCTTCTTCCTCTTCAAGATCCAAGCAGGAAGAAAGAATCAAGGATGAAAGGGTAAAAGAGGAACGGTCTTTTTTGATGTCATTGGCCACAGTCATGTCACATGTCTGCTTTCCTGTCTCCATACTAGAAAAAGGGAAAAGGTGCCTGGGAATGTATCTCCACTGCCACAAGGGGCACAATAAAATAGCACTGAGTAGGATAGATTGTGGAGCTATACCTCTCAAAAACAAAGTACAACTAACAATCAGCTTTACCAGCAGGAATTGTTTCCTCCCAAGTGAGAAGGTCATGGTCACAATTGGTGTCTGGTCAGATAGGCTGTGGAAGGTGGGAAAAGTGAATTTAGGATTGGCCATGTGCCTAGCCAGTGCTCTACAAGGAAAACTTGGAAGTACTAACAATGACATGGAACAAGGTTGGTCAAGTGTAACATCTACTTTGGGAAGAAAAAGAGTGCTAGTATCAATGGAAGAACTGACATGTGTCAAATCTTATTCCAAATCTTATTCATATGTTTTATGTAAAAAACCTTTGAGCAGATACTGTTATTCACGTTAAACAGTTGAGGTCATTAACAATCAAAGACGACTCATGATCAGCAAGTGGAAGTAAGGGATTTGAGCCCACATCTGCTTAACCAATTCCAAAGCCCCTTCTATGATGCCATGCTGTGTAGGTACCCCAAGACCCATAGGGATAAATATAGCTCTTCTTCCTCATGATGGTCCGGCCTGGGCATCCACAAATATCTGAGAATAGAATTGAGGTTATGATTCTCTACAGCCACTTCTTTTCACTAGAATCGAAGCCTCTTGAGGGCAAGGACTGTCCTAGTCACTGTTGTTTCCTTGGTAACTGGCATATAGTAAGTACTCAATAAATATTTGCTGGATAGGGATGATGGAAAGATATCAGTATACTATGAGTACCTAATGCTAAACCACAGTGGCCACTCATGAAATGCTTCTCAAACAGTGCAAGAGAGGAAGACTCTATTTCCAGCTTCTAGGGTCTAAGAACATCCCATGATAGTCACTCAGCATTTGAGCAAGTCTTAAATGACAGGGGAGATCTTGAAACTGAGGTGTGGGGAAGACTGCTGGAGTGAAGGAAATGGGGACAAGGACAAGGAGATAGGAAAGTATGGACTGTTCAGGGAGAGTTTGTGGGCAAATATTCAGGAGTTTGTTGTCAAACATGATCAGGAAACATTGGGTTGAATAAACTAGATTGTTCATTACAGAAGTTCCCAGAGCCACTTGTCATTGTAACTCTCAGCAGCCTTTCTCAAACATTTGGTCTTGGGACCTTTATTTTTGCAGATCATTCATAGAATATATGTGCCACAGAACACATCTTGGGAAATGCTGATCTAGCTCAGTCCCACATGTGCAGGCAAGGGAACCTAGACAGAGAAGAGAAGTGACTTACTGGATCAGAACCCTAATACCTTGACCAGAACACTAGAACCCCAGTATAGGCCTCATTTTTAACACGAGGACCATGTGAAAGGGAGCTTTTAAAAAAGTTTTTTTTTTTTTATTATTCAAACAACATTAATACTGGATTTTCTTCCCCCATTTTGTACAGTGTCATTTTATATTTGTCACCATGGTCAACAGAAATGAGAGCCATTGGTTATGCCATTGCCTGTGTGGCCTTCAGAATCTTGCGTAGAAGATTCAGAGCTGTCCCAGGATTGCCTGGAGGACAAAGAGGGAAATAAGGGAATCAGGGCAGTTTACAACTTTTGCTTCTCTCCTTAGTTATTCCTCGTCCCCATGCCTTATACCTGGTGTGGTGGGTAGAATAGTTTACCAAAGATGCCCATGTCCAAATTCCTGGAGCCTATGAATATGATATGTTACCTTATATAGGCAAAAGGGACTTTGCAGAGGAATTAGGTTACGGATTTGAAATTAGGGTGATTATTCTGGATTATCAGGAAGGACACAATCTAATCATATGAGTCCTTGAAAACAGAAATTTCTCTGGCTAGAAGCAGAAGCAACACAACTTGAGGGCAAAGTAGAGAGAAGTGAGGTGTGAGGAGGATTCACGGCTGTTTTTTGAAGATGAAGAGGCAACATGATAGGATATGCAGATGGCTTTGAGTTGCTGAGAGAGACTCCCATCTGACAGCCATTGAGGAAATAGGGACTTTTAGTCTTTAGTCCTACAACCATAAGGAACTGAACTCTGCCAAAAGCCTGAGATTCTCCCCCAGAATCTCCAGGTAAGAGCCCAATCTGACCAACCCTTTGTGACTGTGAGAAGACCCGGAACAGGCACCCAGTGAAGCTTCCTAGACTAACAAATTTATGATTTTTTTTTTTTTTTTTTTTTTTGGTTGTACTAGGGAATGAACCTAGTGGCATTCTACCTCTGAGCTATACCCCCAGCGCTATTTTTATTTTTATTTTTTTATTCCTATCTACTTATTTATTTTTGTGGCACTGGGAATTGAACCTGAGAGCATTCTACCTCTGAGCCACACCCCTAACCCTGTTTTTTATTATTTATTTATTTATTTATTTATTTTTGTGGTACTGGGAGTTGAACCCAGGGGCATTCTACCTCCAAGCTGCACCCTCAGCCCTATTTTTAATTCTTTATTTTGAAACAGGGTCTCACCAAGTTACAGAAGGCCTCACTAAGTTGCTGAGACTGGCTGCGAACTTGCAATCCTCCTGTCTCAGCCTCCCAAGTATTGGGATTACAGGCATGCACCACCACACCCAGCTAAATTTATGATTTTAAACCACTAAGCTTTTAGTAATCCATTATAACAAGCATAGAAAACTAATGCTTGGGTGATATCACTAACATATCCAGAGCCTTGAAGGGAGAAGAGGTTCAGAAAGAGTGGTACCCCAGGACCTGATGGGCTTTAGAGCCAAGTATAAATCACTTGTAATTGTTTTTTCTCTATCTCTCTCTCTTTTTTTTTTTTTTTTTTTTTGCGGGACTGGGGATTGAACTCAGGGGCATTCTACCTCCGAGCTATACCCCCAGCCCTATTTTTTATTCTTTATTTTGAAACCGAGTCTCACTAAGTTGCGGAGTGCCTCACTAGGTAGCTGAGGCTGGCCGCGAACCGGATCCTCCAGTCTCAGCCTCCCGAATGCTGGGATTACAAGCGTGCGCCACCACGCCCGGCTTCTCTCTTTTTTCTTTTTCTTTTTCTTTTTCTTTTTTTTTTTTTTTTTGGTACTGAAGATTTAACCCAGGGACATTCTACTTCTGAGCTACGCCCCCCAGCCCTATTTTATTTTATTTATTTATTTTTATTTTTGCAGTACTGGGGATTGAACCTAGGGGCATTCTATCTCTGAGCCACACCCCTAGCCCTATTTTTTTATTCTTTATTTTGAAACAGGGTCTCACTAAGTTGTGGAGAGCCTCACTAAGTAGCTGAGGCTGGCAGCGAACCCAGATCCTCTGGTCTCAGCCTACCAAGTACTGGGATTACAAGCATGTGCCACCACACCCGGCTCCCGATTTTATTTTTTTATTTTGAAACAGAGTCTCTCTAATTTGTGGAGGGCCTCACTAAATTGCTGACGCTGGCTGAGAATCTGCAATCTTCCTGTCTCAGTTTCCCAAGCACTGGAATTACCTGCATGCACCACCACACCTGGCTAGTTAAAATAATGGTTTTTGTTGTTGTTTTCTTTTTGTACTGGAGATTGAACCTAGAGACATCCTACCTCCAAGCTACACCCCCCAGTCCTATTTTTTTGTTGTTGTTTTTTGCGGTACTGGGAATTGAACCCAGGGGCATTCTACCTCTGAGCTACACCCCCAGCCCCACTTTTTTTTTTCTTTTCGGTACTGAGAATGGAACTCAGGGGCATTCTACCTTCGAGCTACACCCCCAGCCCTATTTTTTATTCTTTATTTTGAAACAGGGTCTCACTAAGTTGCAGAGGGCCTCACTAAGTAGCTGAGGTTGGCTGTGCATCTGTGATCCTCCTGTCTCAGCCTCCCAAGTACTGGGAATACAAACATGTGCCACCTCACCCCGTTCCCAGCCCCATTTTTTTATTTATTTTGAAACAGAGTCTCACTAGTTGCACAAGGCCTCACTAAGTAGCTGAGGCTGGCCACAAACCTGTAATTCTCCTGTCTCAGCCTCCCAAGTACTGGGATTACAAGTGTACACCACCACTTCCCCCAGCCCTATTTTATTTTTATTTTGAAACAGGGTCTCACTAAGTTGGTGAGAGTATTACAACTTACTGAAGCTGTCCTTGAGCCTGCGATCCTCTTGTCTCAACCTCCCAAGTACTGGGATTACAGGTGTGCGCCATCATGCCTGGCTAATTGTAATACTGTTTTTTAAGAGCCATCTCATTTAAGTCATTAACCTCTTTCCTTCCCAGCCAAGACCTCCCTGTATCTCTATCCAAAATGAGGGTGGTGGTCATGGGGCAACGATGCTAGAGCCTCAAAATGCACCCCCAAACAGGGCCACTTGTATCCCCTGTGTGTCCATGTGCTTGCCGTTTGACAACCAGTTTGTCTAGAGCCTCTGGGACTCAACTGATATTTAATATTAGTGGGTATATCATTGAAAAGAAGGAGGCCACTAATTCAGGAATGCAGACAGGGTTGAAGTGTGATTACAAAAGAAAATATCACTAAGGACTCGTGCTGGGAACAGCCCAGCCTTCTAAGGGAAGCTGTTAGCTTTCAACAGAGGGCATTTTGCAGAAGGGAGCCATTTATCTGATCCCAAAATAAACATCACTGTGCTTGAGAAGAATTCCAGCTTCCATGGCAGATAACCTGAGTACTCTTAAATCTACAGCCAGCTTCTGAGTCCTGGCACTATTTTGTTTCTGCACGTAGAGGGAAGTGTTTGCATTTTTTTACTAAATTGAAAGGGAGAAGTTGAAGGGGAATTGGCTTTGCTGTCCTGAACTCTTTCTTCTTTTTATTTCCATTTTGATTGATTTTCTGAACCTATTTGAAGTTATAACATAATAGATCTAATTATTTAAAGCCATTGAAGTTTTTACATAGCTTCTTATCTCTGAGGAGGAGCATGTTGTTACAAAATGCTTCCAGTTTTACAAGTTCAGGATTAATTTTAATGTTAAAAAAATTTGGTGGAAATTCTGTACTGGATAAAAGAGCAGTTTAAAAGCAGGGAAACTTCTTGGGTTACTTTGAACAAAACATCCTTTTAAAAATTAAACTTGAGTTTATCTGCAGGCTGTTTTATTTGTGCTCTCTTGTCATCTCTAATGCAGGTAGAAGATACCTTTCCCACAGTGGGATTCAATACTGGCGCCCAAAAAAGATGGTTTCAGATTTCATGTGTCCGGGTAATTAGCCCAGTTAGAGCAGCTCAGTGAAAGAGCAGGTCAATAATGCATGAATTTCTGGCAGACTGCCTAGCACCACGTCCATTTATGCAGGGATTAAATGTTTTTATAGTAAAGTCTACATTTCAAATATATTAGGATTGATTTTATCTATATTTTAATGACAAATTCATGTTTTTGTATGACACAAAGAAGTTTGAATGTGTATGTTTTCCAGATGTCCAAAGAAATATTTCCTCTGTTTTGCATATTTGGTAGCAGTCTCTTGACCGTATAAAATCAAGCTCAGTTTGTCAGAATTTAAGTTCCAAGATCAGACCCCCCTCTTGAAATTTGTTTAAGCACCTTAAAAACATAAAATAAATGTAAATAGAGCCGGGCGTGGTGGCGCACGCTTGTAATCCCAGCATTCGGGAGGCTGAGACCGGAGGATCCGGGTTCGCGGCCAGCCTCAGCTACCTAGTGAGGCACTCTGCAACTTAGTGAGACCCTGTTTCAAAATAAAGAATAAAAAATAGGGCTGGGGGTATAGCTCGGAGGTAGAATGCCCCTGAGTTCAATCCCCAGTAC
>PVLC010038062.1:0-14966 GCA_004027655.1 Graphiurus murinus | reverse complement strand
AAAAAAAAAAAAAAAAAAAAAAAAAAAAAAAAAAAAAAAAAAAAAAAAAAAAAAAAAAAACAGGGTCTCACTAAATTGTGGAGGGCCTTGCTAAGTTGCTGAGGTTAGCCACAAACTGTAATCTTCCTGTCTTAGCCTCCCAAATACTGGGATTACAGGTATAACACCATGCCTGACTAAGAATACAATATTTATTATTTTATTTTTTTTATTTTTTATTTTTTTTTTTCGGTACTGGGGATTGAACTCTGGGGCATTCTACCTCCGAGCTATACCCCCAGCCCTATTTTTTATTCTTTATTTTGAAACCGGGTCTCACTAAGTTGTGGAGTGCCTCACTAGGTAGCTGAGGTTGGCCGCGAACCTGGATCCTCCGGTCTCAGCCTCCCGAATGCTGGGATTACAAGCATGCGCCACCACGCCCGGCTAGAATACAATATTTATAATAAAAGATCATACACATTTCTTCCACTTACAGTTCTACCAGGCAATTTGAAGAGAAAAGCATCTCAAATGCTCAAATTTTATTCATTTAAAGAATTTTTTGACCCAGGTGTGGTGGCACACACTTGTAATTCTAGTACTTGGGAGGCCAACGCAGGAGGATTGTAGGTTCAAGGACAGCCTCAGCAAGTGGTGAGACTCTCATCAACATAGCAAGACCCTGTTTCAAAAAAATAGGACTGAGTTTATACCTGAGAGGTAGAATGTCCCTGGGCTCAATGAAAGAAAAGAAAAAGGAAGAGAAAAGGAAAGAAAGGAGAAAAGAAAGAAAATAAAATTTTTGTAGTACCACACCAAAAAAAAAAAAAAAAAAAAAAAATTGTAGCCAGCTGTGGTACCATGAGTCTGTAATCAGTTCCAGCTACTTGGGAAGCTGAAGCAGGAGGATCACTTGAGCTCAGAAGTTCAAGATCAGCCTGGGCAACACAGTGACAGAGTGAAGCCTTGTCTCAAGACAACAAGAACAAAAAAGAACTTTTTTTAACACAACATATAAAAGTAAAACCTACTGATGAATCTGAAAAAAAAATCACTTCAGAGTTCTCTTTACCCATAAAATACCATTAGCTAACTTCCAGCTGGCAAAACTACTAAAGGAAATATAAAATGAATCTGAACTAGAAAAATTCTAAAGAAATTTTTGGGATCAATGTCCTGTGAGCAAAGTGCAAGGTTTTGTCAGGGATAGTTTATTTTGAAGTACCATATTCGAATATTTTACACTAAAATAATTAATAAACTTTACTGCTAACACTATCATTCTTAAAAAGTAACTTAGAAAATATTGTTTCAATACTATGCTATACTGATGCAATGCAGTTTGCTCACTGTTGGTATATTATCTCTCTTGCCTTATTTCAACTTGTTCGTGTGTGTGTGTGTGTGTGTGTGTGTGTGTGTGTGTGTGTGTGTGTGGTACTGGGGATGGAATCCAGGGGCTTTCTACCACTGAGCTGTAACCCCAGCCCTATTTTTTTTAATTCTTTATTTTGAAACAGGTTCTCACTAAGTTGCAGAGGGCCTCACTAAGTAGCTGAGGCGGACGAAAACCTGTGATCCCCCTGTCTCAGCCTCCCAAGTACTGGGATTACAAGCGTGCGCCACCACGCCCGGCTTACTGTTCCTTTTTTGTGTGGTATTGGCGATTGGACCCAAGGGACATTCTATCTCTGAGTTACATTCCCAGACCTTTTCTATTTATTGTTTTTGAAGCAGGGTCTCACTATGTTGCTCAGGATCTTGCTATATTGCTGAGGCTGTCCTTGAACCTGTGGTCCCCCTGTCTCAGCCTCCCAAGTACTGGGATTACAGGTGTGCACCATCACACCTGGCTAACTTGTTTTTTGTTGTTAATATTTGATTACTTTTGGCCAGATGTGGTGGTGCATGCCTGTGTACTGAGACAAGGAGGCTGAGACAAGAGGATGGCGGGTTCAAGGTCAGCCTCTGTAACCTAGTAAGACCATTTAAAAAAAAAAAACAGTAAAAGGGACTGAAGCCGGGTGTGGTAGCACATGCTTGTAATCCCAGTACTTGGGAGGCTGAGACCAGAAGATCCGGGTTCACGGCCAGCCTCAGCTACTTAGTGAGGCCCTCTTCAACTTAGTGAGATCCTGTATCAAAATAAAGAATAAAAAATAGGACTGGGGGTGTAGTTCAGAGGTAGGATGCCCCTGGGTTCAATCCCCAGTACTCCAAAAGCAGAGGCAGGGGGACTGAATAATATATGCATATCCATATTTATAGCAGCACAATTCACAACAGCCAAATTATGGAACCAACCTAGGTGTCCATCAACAGAAGAATGGATTACAAAATTATCAGATATACATACAAAGGAATTCTTCTCAGCAATAATGAACAAAATAATGTCATTTACAGGAAAATGGATGGACCTGTAGGACATTATGTTAAGTGAGATTACCCAGTCAAGTGAAGGGTCATATGCTTTCTCTCACATACAGAAGTTAGGGAGTAACTGGAGCCGGGCGTGGTGGCGCACGCTTGTAATCCCAGCATTCGGGAGGCTGAGACCGGAGGATCCAGGTTCGCAGCCAGCCTCAGCTACCTAGTGAGGCACTCCGCAACTTAGCGAGACCCTGTTTCAAGATAAAAAATAAAAAAATAGGGCTGGGGGTATAGCTCAGAGGTAGAATGCCCCTGAGTTCAATCCCCAGTACCACAAAAAAAAAAAAAAGTTAGGGAGTAACTGGGATATCAGAGGGCCTTCTGATAATGAAGGAGAAATTCCAATGGAGCCAGGTAGGTTGTCTAGGGGGAGGGGTGGGGGGAGAGGGAGAATCCATGAAGGAATCACTTAATCACTTCCTTTGATATTCTGTACATATATGAGAACCCCAATGTCAATTTTGATATCCTGTATGGAGAAGAGGGGAAGAGGGGAGGCATGGGGAGGGGGCCAGGGGAAACTCACCAAGTGCTGTGTGCACTATGTGATGTATGTCACTATCACTCTGAACTGCATTATGATGTGAAACTATCATGCACCATAAAAGTATACTAAAAAAGGGGCTGGCTGTGTTGCTTGGAGGTAGAAGGCCGTGGGTTCAATTCCCAGCAGTACCAAAAAAAATTTACTTTTGTAGCTGCTTCTGTCAAAAAAAAAAAAAACAACCCAAAAAACAATATTCTCAGATAGTGTGGTTGTCCATGCTTGTAATCCTAGTACTTGGGAGGCTGAGACAGGAGGATCACAGGTTCAAGACCAGCCTGAGCAACTTAGTGAGACCCTGTTTCAAAATAAAAATATAAAACAGAGCCGGGTGTGGGGGCACATGCTTGTAATACCAGTACTTGAAAAGCTGAGACAGGAGTATTACAGGTTTGTGGCCTGCCCCAGCTACTTACTGAGGCCCTCCACAACTTAGTGAGACTTTGTTTCAAAATAATAAAAAATAGGGAAATAATAAAAAATAGGGCTCAGGGTGGAGCTCAGAGGTAGAATGCCCCTGGGCTCAATCCTCAGTGCCACAAAAATTAAATTAAAAAACAAAATAAAATAGGGCTACGGGTATAGTTCAGAGGTAGAAAGCCCCTGAGTTCAATCCTCAGCACCAAACAAACAAACAATCAAAATTAAAAAAAAAAAACAAAAAACACATCTACAAGGACAGAGATTGGACAATGTTGTAGCAAAGAAGTCTGTCCCCATTTTTCAGAAGACAAGGACTGAAAGTAAAAAGAAGATGCTGGTGGAACCCCATGCGGCACACTGCCTGTCTGCAAGCATTCCACCCCTGTAAATGGCAGCATGTTTCTTCCATAGATAATTATGGGTGGAAAGCAGCTGTACCTACATTGTCTTTCACACTGATGGCTCTGCTTTCTGCTAAATTAGGATAATAGTTCTGTTTTTTCTTTTGATGTGCATCTATACCAAGTATTAAAATTAAAATGTATCTGTCAAGTGCAATAAAAAACAAGACTATGAAATGCTCAAATTTCGTGCAGTTTAAAATGGTGTTTGAGGCTGTGCTCTTCCTGCCAAGTGTGTAGAAAGCTGCATTTGATTTTGATTATGTAGTGCCCCCAGCCTCAGGCCTTTTTATACAACAATAAAGAAGTTTGTACTCAAGAGGAAGGGTTGACACATCTCAACTGGCTGCATCTTAATAAATGTGTATGCAAACAAAAACAACAACAAAAAAACCCCCAATGTTCTCAATTGGGGAAAGGACACTTTTTGTGTGTGTGTGGTACTAAGGATTGAACTCAGGGGCATTCTACCTCTGAGCTATACCCTAGCCTTATTTTATGTTTTATTTTGAAACAGGGTCTTATTAAGTTGCAGAGGGCCTCACTAAGTTGCTGAGGCTGGCCGAGAACCGTGATCCTCCTGTTTCAGCCTCCCAAGTACTGGGATTGCAAGTGTGCACCACCACACCTAGAGTAAGGACACATTTATAAACCCAAATCACCTGAGAAGATTAATACATTCAAGAATTTTTAACTGTGGGAGGGTGGATGGAATGGCATATGCAAGTGTGTTTTGATAAAACCACTTAGTTTAATCTAAGCCAGGATCTGGCAAACTTTTTCTGTAAAGAATCATATTATAAATATTTCAGGCACTTTTTGGGCTGTATGGTCTTTGTCACAACTTGTCAATCCCATTCATATAGCAAGGAAGCAATAGGAGATAATATGTAAATTAAGTGTGGCTATGGTCCAACAAACATTTATGTACATATGTATGTATGTATGTATGTATGTATGTATGTATATATGTATTTATTTATTTTTTTTTTTTCGTGGTACTAGGGATGGAACCCAGGGGCCTTCTACTTCTACTTCCAGGCTACACCCCCAGTCCTATTTTTATTCTTTATTTGGAAACAGGGTCTCACTAAGTTGCTGAGGGCCTCACTAAGTTGCTGAGGCTGGTCTTGAACCTGTGATCCTCCTGTCTCAGCCTCCCAAGTACTGGGATTACAAGCGTGCGCTACCACGCCCGGCTCTATGTATTTATTATTATTATTATTTTATTTTGTGTGGTTGTAGGGATTGAACCCAGGGCATTCTACATTCTACCTCTGAGCTATACCTCAGCCTTATTTTATTTTTATTTTGAAACAGGGTCTTGCTAGGGTGATTAGAGTCTCACTCCTTGCTGACACTGATTTATAGAAAGACAGTGGGCTGGATTTAGCCTATGGGCCATTGCTTGCCAACCCGAGGTAAGCATATACTGTGTCTCATCAATATCTATCAGTGTTCTATCTGTACAAAATATTTTTTAAAGGCTTCCTATGACGAAATAAGTTTGGGAAAAACAACTCAATCCTTGCTACTCTGGCTGGGGATGTAACTCAGCGGAAGGGCACTTGGGTAGCATGTTGAGATCCTGGGTTTGATCCCCAGCATCACAAAAAAACAAACAAATAAAAGAATCTTGTTACTCAAGAGTGGAACTGGGACCAGCAGCAGCATCATTTAAGGGATCATTAAAATGCAGAATTTCAGATCCTACCCCAGAGCTACTCAACAAAAATCTCCATTTTAACGAGATCACCAGTGATTCATATGCATGTTGGAGTTTGAGAAACACTGCTCTGGAAATGAAACCTTTGTCAAATTACAGACACATGTGAATAGGCAGAACACACCGACACCAACGTGACTTCAAGTTTTGCAAGTCAGCTGGGTGTGGTGGCCCACGCCTGTAATCCCAATACTTGGGAGATAAGACAGGAAGATTATAGGTTCAAGACCAGCCTCAGCAACTTAGCAAGACCCTATTTCAGAACAAAAAATAAAACAGGACTGTGGATGTAGCCTGGAGGTAGAATGCCCCTGGATTCAATCCCCAGCACTACCCCTCCCCCCAAATTGTAGTCCTTGTAGCTTTTGAACACCTAATCTTTTCAAGGGTGTCTTAGATAACAAAATATTTATCCAAATATATAAAATCAAAGATGGAAAGGATGAACATGCATGTTTCCAAGACTGGCACACTGAAATTTAGAACATTATATCCATCTCTAAAGTTCACCCAAAACCCCTAGGAGTTGCAATAATTTATCTCCCTGGGTATTTCTCAATTTTTCCATAAATGAATTCCATGAACTGTGTACATACAGGAAATGACTGTCAAATTTAAACAAACCTGAGGACTCAGGCTCCTTTTCATCCCTACCCCTTGTTTTGCTCAGGATTTCAATGAACCAATAAATAGTTATTGAATACCTATTACAGGACAGATCTCAAGAACATAAGGATGAAAATTGAGAAGGTTCCTGCTCTTTCAGCATTTACAGACCTGTGTAAATGAAAAGAGAAGTCAGAAAAGGAGATCCATGACAGTTTGCAGCATACCTTGATTTCATTAAGGTTATTTGGATTTTTCACTCGTCGGAAATAACTAGAGTTGATTCGACAAGGCTTCATCCAGACAGGCTGATTCAAGTTGGGATCCTCAGCAAATATTTCCTCAAAAATCTCTTTTGTTAAATCAAAAACCGCCTTGATAGAGAAAAATGCAAACAAGAGGGCTAAGAATCCCAATTTCTGACAATGGGTGAAAACTGCAAGAATCAAAGTCATCTTTGCATGTTACATACCTGTTTATAGACCCTTTTACTAGTGCTTTCTATATCTAGCCCCTTACTGGCACAGCCAAGCAGTCTCATAGGAATACTGATGCTATGAAGGTCATGGCCTAATTCTTTCCATTTCCAAAGTTCTTCTGCTGCATCATGTACAAGAATTTCAACTTCCTCTGCAGTATGTGGGACTGCCAACAATGTTTCACATGGCTTTTGGGGTACTCTTTTAGGTTCTGCCATTAGAGGTACAATTGCTTCTTCTGCCTTATTTTTTTGGATCTTGTGAGAAGAGCTCAAACCAAAGTCTTCATCAAACCAGTCTTGATCATCTCCCAATGCGCTCAGGAACTCCCGACTGATCTCGAGTTCAGCAAGTCTCTTAGCAAGCTCTTCCTGCCCGCTGGCACCGAACACTGGGCTCTCCTGGATAAAGAGAATCATTCAGTAGGGGACCACTTAGTGATTTAGATTACTTAAAAGGTAAAGTACATGTATGACTTGTATCTTTAATATTTCTCTATAAATAAACAAAATTAAAATAATACGGTGGCTACTAATGAATAAGAAAAAAATCCTGTTCCCACTAGCCTGCTCACATAAATCCTATCATTCAATTTTCATAATAAAATATTTGTTGATTAGTTTTTTTTCCTTTTTATATCATTATTCCATTTATGAAGGACTATTTTTGAGATATGGAAATAGGATGCAAAATTTCTCACCTTTGGTAATTATCTGGCTTAAGTTACTCAAAATCATTACTTTTGTTCAACTGTCCATGGGCAACTTAAGCAAGTTTATGGTCTGAGTATATGTCATAGTAGATATATTTCAGTTTTATCAGAATCAACATCATAACTGGAAATTTCTGCAGGGCAGTCATGACTGAGTAGACACATGAACAATTATCTCACAGGCAAAAAGCAATGGAGCTGAGACCACTGGAAAGTCCCATAGGATAATTTTCCAGTGAATCTGGAAGGGCTCTAATTTGTGGACAGTCTGCAGGGTCTCTCAGCGCAGCAGTTTAAGTGGGTGTTTCAGTTCCTGTGACCTGCCAGTGTTTGTGACACCCTTATAGTGACTACTCATGACATAACAGAGGACAGATGTACTTCAGACAGTAATTAGCTACAAGGCCTTTAAAAGCCAGTATAATGTTGGGCATGGTGGTGCCCGCCTGTAATCCCAGTACTGGGAGACTAAAACAGGAGGATCACAGCTTGGAAGATAGCTTCAGCAACTTAGTGAGACTTTCAGCAACTTAGCCAGACCCTGTTTCAAAACAAGAAATAATAATAATAAAAAAGGGGGCTGAAGGTATATCTCAGAAGTAGAATGTGCCTGGGTTCAATCCCAGTACCCCCTCCCCACAAACACATAGCTAGCATAATGATCTTTATCTAATGAATATTATGTTAGGACAAAAGCTATTAGGAACCACACAATTAATGTACTACACAGGCAAGGTACATTGATACTTTTTATGGATGACATACTTACAGGTCTGGGACACATATCTGGAGAGGAGATCTCTTCTTTTTCATCTTCCAATTCAGACCCTGAGAAGCAACTTGGAACACTGGACTGTTCCTCAAGATTCAGGGACAGGTCTTGGGGCGGTGCTTTCTTTTGGTCATCATCAAGCAACTCCTGATTACTTAGCTGAATTTTCTCATTCCTAGCTTTCTTGATTTGTTGTATTTGACTGACTGTGTCCTTCACAAAGACTTTAAGTAAACGATCAGTCAGTAAACTGACTGTTTCCAGTTGTTGCTTTGACTTCTTTTCTTCATCCAGTGATGACCTCAGCTGGGCTTCTAACTGGGGTTTTTCTCTTGCTAAAAGGTCCAGAAGTGGAGTAGAAAGCTTTTCTGAAATTTCAGAACTTAGGTTCTCTTCCTTTTCTGTAAATTGTTGTTGCTTGTTCAGTTCTTCAGAAAAGGTATTATTTAAAGTATCATCTTCTGCAGCAATGGGAACCTTCTCTGTGGCACCAATTATAACGTCTTTCTTTTCCTTGGAAGCGATCAGTGAGTCCGCTGAAGACTGCTGATGAACAGGGGCTTCACGCCCCCCAGAAACGTCCTGTATGTTATCTGCTTCTACTTTAAGGCTTCTCTCTCTATCCACTGAGGCTTCTATATTGTGCAAAGTAGGTAAAGATTTCTCATAAATATATTCAATTGCATCTTTTTCTCTATCTTCTGGACCCTCTGTATCTTTTTGCTCTTGATTACCGTGTTGATATTGTTCATCTGGATAACAGTCTTCCTCTTCATTTACATCTATATAGTCATCAAAGTTTTTGAGAATATGAGATATTTTTTGAGGAGGAGCAAAAATACCATGCTTCTCTTTGCACACAAAATACACAATGCCATCATATGTTCCATTATTATTTCCTTCAGGTTTATCCAACTCCACACCAGCCCAAAATCCTTTAGCAAAATTAGTCTTGCCTTTGAATCGAAGAGTTCCTGGCTGAACGTTGCCAATCAACACCCTGTCGCCAATGTGGAAATGGCGTAGCTCATCTGGCCCCGACGCTGAAGGCAAGGAAGCGGACTGAGCCACCCCGTGCTCGTGCTCCACGTCGCTGCGCTCCTTACTCTTCATCAGCTCTGTAGGGGACTGGAGTTCCAGCAGCCTCTCAGAGTGCACGCTGCTGCGGATGGAAAGGCTCTTCTCGCTGAGGCACTCACTGATCTCATCCTCGCTTCCAAAGCCAGAGGCTCTACTTCGAGAAGTCCTCGTTGGCTGTGACTTATCTCTGCAAGACTCCGAGTCTTTCCTGAGTGACACAAAAGATGACACCTTGGAGTCATCTTTATACAGTTCAGCTGAAACTTCTTTCTTAAAAGAAGACATGTCAAAGTCTTCAGAGTACGACAACTCCTTAGGAGCAAAAAGATATTCTGACAAGGACGAGTCCTTTTCCTTTTTGTTCTTTTGTTCATGAATGCTTTCTCCTAACTGGATGTCTGGACTGTGATCCATATCATGACCTGACTTTTTTTCTTTCAACATTTCCTCTTTCTTTTGAAGATTTTCAATGGCTAATCTAATGAAATCTTTCTGAATATTTACAGAATCTAAAGAAACTTCTTTCTTTGAAAGAATTTCAGATGTGTCTCCCTGTTTCAGGTCTAGTTTCAGTAAGACATCAGATTTCCCAGACTGTTTAGAGTAGGCATCTTCAAGCTCACTTCCATCCAATTTTGCATATTCTACTTCTTTTATTTCTGATTTTTTACTAGAGTCTTCAATCTTTGCATTGGATACATCAGGAATTCTATTAGGGGCATAAAATTCTTTGAGAAGAGGTAATAAAGGTTCATTTTCTGGACAATCTCCAGATTCTGCCTTGGTTTTCCTTGATGATCTAAGAACTAGAGGTGGAGTCTGCAAATGTTCTTCAGTTCGAGTGTCCAATTCAATTATTCTCTTTGCATATGCAGATAAAGATCTTTCTGATATTGATCTCTCAGAAGCTGACAATGAAGCATCTTAAAGAAAAAAAAGATCACCACATCAAAATTATTTAATCACATTTCTATGACTAAAAAAAGCCAAATCTCAGTGAAGAAAAACTGGTCAATAAATATGATCTGTCTTGGTTACTGGTTACCATGGAAGTTTTTCTTTTAAGAGAACATATTTTTCCAATAATAAATAGAACATTTAATAATTTCAAATTTAAAATACTTTAAGTGTTGTCTAAATTTATAAAGTGAAGAAAAATAGAACCAAGTTTACAAAGGCATTCATTTGTGTGATCATTCTCAAATCATGTAAAAACAGAATTGTATGATGTATATTACATATATTCTTTGAACAGGAAAATAAGGAGGTTATGTGTAATTCTAAAACAATAAATTTTCCTGGAGACTGCAACTAAGCTCTCAAGTTAACAACACACACACACACACACACACACACACACACACACACAGAGATTTCTGCAAATACAGCACCTATTTTAGAACTAAATTTGCAAAATAAGAAGTATGATACGAAAGCCGGGCGTGGTGGTGCACGCTTGTAATCCCAGCATTCGGGAGGCTGAGACCGGAGGATCTGGGTTCGCGGCCAGCCTCAGCTACCTAGTGAGGCACTCCACAACTTCATGAGACCCGGTTTCAAAATAAAGAATGAAAAATAGGGCTGGGGGTATAGCTCAGAGGTAGAATGCCCCTGAGTTCAATCCCCAGTACTGCAAAAAAAAAAGAAGCATGATACGAGTTAACCAAGAATTAGGTTTTTAATTTGAATCTATCTTGTCATTGTATCATGCCTCATTGAGTTACATTTTATTTTCAAGAATTCTTACCTTTCTTTTAGTCAAACTGAAAAAGTGCAGATCGTCATTTATCACACAGTCATATACAAAACCTGGTTAAGGAGGGATTTAGAGATGACCATTCATGTAGCCGTTTGATCTTCATATTTCAGTTTTTATCATAAATTTGGGGCAATAAAGATTGATTTAAAACAAAACAAAACAAAACAAAGGCGGTGAGTGGGCATGGTGGCGCACACCTGTAGTTCCAGCACTCAGGAGGCTACGACGGGAGGGCCATGTGAGCCTAGGAGTTGAACACCAGACTGGGCAACATAGCATGACTCCAGCACAATAAATAAGTATAACCTAAAACGTTACGTAATCTAAGAAATTAATTTCTTTTTTTTTTTTTTTTGTGGTACTGGGGATGGAACCCAGGGGTATTCTACCTCTGAGCTACACCCCCAGCGCTATTTTTTATTCTTTATTTTGAAACAGGATCTCACTAAGTTGCGGAGGGCCTCACTAAGCAGCTGAGGCTGGCCGCAAACCCGGATCCTCCAATCTCAGCCTCCCAAGTACTGGGATTACAAGCATGCGCCACCACACCCGGCTTTAAGAAATTAATTTCTAATGAAAAAGTTGTAGAGGCAGAATTCTATAGGCCTTTGCACAACCCTTAGACTATACAGACACAACTTAATTATTCTTGTTGGTTACATACCAACATGTTCAGCAATAGACTCCAAAGATCCTCTGGAACGTTCTGACTCTGTTAGTGATTTCCAGTTTTTTGCTGTTTCAGATCTGAAGTGGAAAAATTAATGAGGAGAAATAAACGTATAGCGGACACTATGACAACTCGCAAGAAGAAGCAGGCATTCTTAGACAACCACTCCTTCCCTCTTCCCCTCGGGAGGGGTTTGGCCCTGACACTTTCATCCAGCCTGCTGGGCCCTAGTCACTCTCAGCAGATGGTCTTGCCTCTTTTTCTACCTACAAACTCATCTGTATTCACAGCCACCTCAACTGCCTCTCCTGTCTGTCTTCAGGGAGGAAAAGAAGCGGCCGTCACCTGGGCCCAGCCGATCGCTCACAGCCTCAGTTTCTCTGCTCTCTGTACTAGCATCTTTAGCCTTCCATCTAGAGATTCTCCCCTCTCCGTGTCTCAGAAACAAAAAGAAAACCCTCAAAATTCCTCCCTCAATCCCTTGTTCCTTCATTCTGCTATCTTATTCTTTATAGTTAACAAGAAAGGCTATGCTCACTGTCTTCATTTTCTCAACCCTGCTTCTTCATTTGCGAAGCCATATACTTATTTGGCTTCCATTTCCTACCTCTTTATAATGCCCATAAATGTTGCTGTCTTGTCATATATAATATTTTGCTCCCTTTTATTCTCTCTGGATGTATACCTTCTCAGCTTTAGCCATTATGTATAGATTGATCATTCCCATATTTCTGACCTTAATCACATTCCTGGACAATTCCATTTATATGAATTACAGAATCTCGAAATTAATATGTAAAGCCAAAATCAAGCTGGGCATGGCATGATGGCACAAACCTGTAATCCCAGTACTTGGAAGGCTGAGACAGTAGGATCACAGGTTCAAGGCCACCTCCATAACTTAGTGAGACCCTCAGCAACTTAGTGAGACCCTGTTTCAAAAAAATAAAATAAATAAATAAAATTGGGGTGTATTTGGAGGTAGAATGCCCTTGGGTTCAATCTCCAGTACCATGTCACACATAGCCAAAATCATAAGCTTCTCACCAAAACTATCTGCTTTTTCATTTAGGTTAGTAGAATTTTGACCCAATCAACTACATAAGAGAAAACCTGGAAGTCATTCTAGATTTCTATTGCTTCCCCCTTAGTACTGTAGTCAAGTCTACTTATTAAATATTTCTAAAATATACCTCCTATTTTCTATTGTTGTTATTGCTGATTATTTGAGGCCTGGCTTAGACTCCTTTCCTCTGGCTTCTAAGCTGACTCCTTTTTATTTTTCCTCTATATTGCCATCAAAAAGATCTCTATAGGCTGAGGCAATAGGAACACAGGTTAAAAACCAGCCTCAGGAACTCAGTGAGATGTTCAGTGATCTAGCAAGACCCTGATTTAAAACAAAACAAAGAATTAAAAAGGGCTGGAAGTATAACTCAGAGGTAGAATACCTCTGGTTTCAATCCCTGGTAACTAATACACACACACACACACAAACACACACACACACACACACACACACACTCTCTCTCTCTCTCTCCTCCCCCCCCCCACTTTGTAATCTCTGTTTGGATCTAAGGATTGAACCCAGGGCCTCACACATTTGCTAAGCCTGTGCTCAAGCTTGATTAAGAAAACAATGCTGGCGAGGGTGTGGAGAAGTGGGATTGCAAATTAGTGCAACCACTTTGGAAAACAGTATGGAGGATTCTCAGATGATTCTCAGATGAGTGGGAATGAACCTACCATATGATGCAGCGATACCACTTCTGGGTATCTACCCAAAAGAATGGAAACCAAACTACCAGACTAACGTATGTGTATCTATGTTTATAACCACACAATTTACAATTGCTAAACTACAGAACCAGCTAAGATGTCCATCAACAGACGAACAGATTACAACACTATGGGATGTATACACAATGGAATTTTACTCAGCCATAAAGAAGAACAAAATTAGCCAGGCATGGTGGCATACACTTGTAATTCCAGTACTTGGGAGGCTGAGACTGGAGGATCTGAGTTCGTGTCCAGCCTCAGCTACTTAGTAAGGCCCTCCACAATTTAGTGAAACCCTATTTCAAAAATAAAGATTAAAAATAGGGCTAGGGTGTAGCTTGGAGGTAGAATGCCCCTGAGTTCAATACCCAGTACTACAAAAAAGAAAAAGAAAAAGAACAAATCATGTAAAAAATCAGATGCTCTCCCTAATACGCAGAAGCTAGGGAGAATGCTAGAAGGGGTCATAGGAGGGACTCTAGAAGAAGAAAGAAAGAAAGAGAAATCTTAGAGGAGTAAAAAAAGGTGACCTAACTAGAGATAATGGGAGAGGGGAGAGGGAGACACCTTCATGCACATGATGTACAGTCACAAACATATCAAAGTCAAGCCAAACATGAGGAGGAGGGAGGGGGAAGGAATGGAGTGGGAATTGGGGAAGGGTTTAATGAGTGATGTGTGCATGTATGCCTCTACCAGCTTGTACCACATTAAGATGTATGATTACAATGCACCAATTAAAAAAGAAAGCTAGCTAGCTAGCTCTATGTCTGGTGGTGTAGCTAGGTGGTAAGGCACTTGCCTAGCATGTTCAAGGCCCTAGGTTCAATCCCTAGCACAGCAAAAGTAACAAAAACAAAAATGCTCCCAGGAAAACTATAAAGCCAGTCAACAGAATATTATGTAGAAATTAAAGTGTACAGTTTATAATATAATGGAAAAATGTATAGAAGCCGGGCGTGGTGGCGCACGTGTGTAATCCCAGCATTTGGGAGGCTGAGACCGTAGGATCCGGGTTCGTGGCCAGCCTCAGCTACCTAGTGAGGCACTCCGCAACTTAGTGAGACTCGGTTTCAAAATAAAGAATGAAAAATAGGGCTGGGGGGTATAGCTCGGAGGTAGAATGCCCCTGAGTTCAATCCCCAGTACCGCAAAAAAAAAAAAAAAAAAGAAAGTATAGACAACAAAAATACAAACAAAATCAAATCCAAAAATTCCGAAAGGAAATATATCTAATTACTTGCATGTTATTTAGATAGTTGGGCATAGCAGGATTCAAACTTTTTTCTTTTTATTGCTTCTCTAAATATTCTCGTAATAAAAATACTAATAGCATTTAATACATGACGCTTACAGTGCTAGAGGGCCCATTCTAAGTTAAGTCCTTTAACTCTTACAACATATGCATTAATCAAGTATTGTTATCCCTGTTTAAAAGAGATATAAGTCCTATTAAAAAACTGAAGCACAGAGTGGTTAAATTGCTCAAAGTTAGAGAGCTAGCAGACAGTACAGCTGGGACTCAAACTCAGATATGCCAAGTTCATTGTAAACGAGCCTGCATTACTTTTTTTTTTTTTTTTTTTTTTTTTTTTTTTTT
>PVLC010038061.1:0-14946 GCA_004027655.1 Graphiurus murinus | reverse complement strand
GAGGGCCTCACTAAATAGCTGAGGCTGGCTGCTGAGCTGGATGCTCTGGTCTCAGCCTCCTAAGTACTGGGATTACAAGCATGCGCCACCACGCCCAGCTAACTCCCAGCCCTTTTAATTTTTTATTTTGAAACAGGGCCTCACTAAATTGCTGAGCCTAGCCTTGAATCTGCAATCCTCTTGTCTTGGCCTCCCAAGTACCTGTGTAGTACAAGGAGCCAAGTTGATGGAATGAGACTGGAGCCAAATCCCAGCTCTGCTCCTTACTAGCCACATAGTGTGTTATTTCCCTCTCTGAGTCTCCAGGTTTTATCCACAGAATGGAGCTAATCATAACCACTTAATAGGGATTTTGTACATGGGAGGCTGAGACAGGAGGATTTCGAGTTCGAGGACAGCCTCAGCAATATAGCAAGACTCTCAGCAACCTAGCAAAACCCCATTTCAAAACAAAAAATTAAAAAGGGGCTCAGGGTGTAACCCAGAGGTACAACGCCCCTGGGTTCAATCCCTAGTACCACAAAAACAAAACAGAGATTTTTTTTTTTTTTCTTTTTGCAGTACTGGGGATGGAACCCGGGGGCATTCTACCTCCGAGCTACAGCCCCAGCCCTATTTTTTATTCTTTATTTTGAAACAGGGTCTCACTAAGTTGCAGAGGGCCTCACTAGGTAGCTGAGGCTGGCTCCGAACCCTGATCCTCCAGTCTCAGCCTCCCAAATGCTGGGATTACAAGCGTGCACCACCATGCCTGGCAAAACAGAGATTTTGACCCCATAAGATGTAAGGATGAGATATAGTGTAATCCTAAATAGTTCCCATTTCCTTCCCTCCATGCTCCCCAAACATATACAGATAGCACGGAATCATCCAGACCTTCTCAGGATGGAACAGAGTGTGAGCAGGCCACACACAGCTGGGGTCTGCAGCGAAGCCCTGGGGCTAAACCAACCAGGATGGAATTCCCTCCACCACCCTCCTCTGAGGGAGCTCACTGCCTGAAGAGCCAGCGTTAAACCAGTGCAAAGGATGTGCCAGGCCGGGCCTGGGGTTGTGCGGTGTCTCTTCGTGCGAGCTGACGAGTCTTCATGCAGCACTGGCTGTTTTCCCCTGCGTCTGCTAAAGCTCCTCCTCGGCTGCTCCAGTGGGCTACCTCAAAGCTCTGTTGGTGGAGAAGCCTGTGGAATGCGGTCTCCTCCACAGCTGGCAATTCCATTCCCCTCTTCCTGAGAAGGGCCTCCCTTTACCATCCATGCAAAGAGCTGGGGTTTCTTGCCACCACCTCACCTGGCACTGTGGAAAGTTGCGGCACTTTTTGTAAATACTTTCCTTAGTCCCAGAAGTGGAGGGAAGTTTGTTGAGAAGCTGTTCTTCATTTCTTACTTGTTGAAAAATCATCCAAACAGGAGGAGGCATGGAAACTGCACATTCCATTTCATTACTGATCAGAAGCTAGCAGAGCTCTCAAATTAAGTGAGAAAACATTCCTAGGGGACAGAGCATTTAACACTATTTTTATTTATTTTGTGTGCTGGGGATCACACTCAGGGCCTGTGCATGCCAGGCAAGCGGTCTACCAATGAGCTGCATCCCCAGCTCAACACTATTTTTATTATTTTTTGTACTGGGGATTGAACCCAGGGGGCTTTCTATTTCTGAGCTATACCCCTAGCCATTTATTATTTATTTCTGTGATGCTAGAGATTGAACACAGGGGCATTTTACCTCCAAGCTATATCTCCATCCCTTTTTATTTGTTTTTGAAACAGCCTTGCTATGTTGCTGAGAGTCTTACTATATTGCTGAGGCTGTTCTTTTTTTTTTTTTTTTTTCGGTACTGGGGATTGAACTCAGGGGCATTCTACCTTTGAGCTATACCTCCCCCAGCCCTATTTTTTTTTTTTTTATTCTTTATTTTGAAACCGGGTCTCACTAAGTTTCGGAGTGCCTCACTAGGTAGCTGAGGCTGGCCTCGAACCCAGATCCTCCGGTCTCAGCCTCCCAAATGCTGGGATTACAAGTGTGCACCACCACGCCCGGCTTGCTGAGGCTGTTCTTGAACCTGTGATCCTACTGTCTCAGCCTCCCAAGAGCTGAGATTGCAGGCATGCTGCCACCAGGCCTGGCTTTACAGACATGTTTACCATCCTGTATTCTCTTAACCAGCACCCCCAAAGGTGACTGAATACAGGGATTCAGTGGCTTTGACAAGTCTATACTTCTTCGAAAGGTAATCCAAAACCTGTGGACCTGTCTTCCCAGTTAGGACTGCCTGTGGCAAGATAATATTGCTTAGTTTTTGTTTTGGACAATACAGGTTAAAAAAGGGGGGGAGGAAGCTGGGTGTGACAGCACACGCTTGTAATCCCAGTACTTGGGAGGCTGAGACTGGAGGATCCGGGTTCGTGGTCAGCCTCAGCTACTTAGTGAGACTCTGTTTCAAGACAAAGAATAAAAAATAAGGCTGGGGGTGTAGATCAGAGGTAGAATGCCCCTGGTTCCATCCCCAGTACCGCAAAAAAAAAAAAAAAAAAAAAAAAAAAAAAAAAAAAAAAAAAAAAAAAAAAAAAAAAAAAAAAAAAGGGGGGGGGGGGGGGGAGGAATGCAGGCAAGAATTCTGTCCCTGCCAGAAGCAGCCAGTTGAAGAGTCTGGTCTATGACCATGAGATGCCATACTTAAAGGATTTTTTTGCAGGATGCTTTGGCAACCCTTGTGACTTGCTTTCAGAGGAAACATGTCCCATTTTCCACCACTGGCAGCCCAGCCCACACCACCAGGAGGGAGGAAGTTGCCTTCTGCGCCTGCAGGTTTATCCCTAAATGCTACGGAAACAGCAGCTGCCAGGGCAAAGGAAATCCAGAATTGAGTCTTTTTAAACTCTTGAGTAGCGGGCATGGTGGCGCACGCTTATAATCCCAGCATTTGGGAGGCTGAGACCGGAGGATCTGGGTTAGAGGCCAGCCTCAGCTACCTAGTGAGGCACTCCGAAACTTAGGGAGACCCGGTTTCAAAATAAAGAATAAAAAATAGGACTGGGGGTATAGCTCAGAGGTAGAATGCCCCTGAGTTCAATCCCCAGTACCGCCAAAAAATAAACTCGAGTAAGATGGAATTCACAAACATAACCTAAAAAGGCAAAGAGCAGATATTCTGACACTTTGTAGATGCAACTTGCACACACAGCAGGATGCGTCGCCACCGGGCTCTTTTATTAAAGTCAGCCTGGGGAGAATGAGCCACCCCATGGGGCTGTGCACCAACCTCCATGCCCGCCAGCCACTGACTGTGGCCCCAGCAAACAAGGCAGCTTCCAGGTTCCCACTCCGAAACTTACAGAGCTACACAGGCAACTGGGTCTTGTGTGACCTTCACAATTCTATTAATTATAATCCCCTCTTTCAGATAATGAAAACGGAGACTCAGAGGATCCATGGCTTAGATGGAGCCAGGCTTCTGGTTTCCTGGCTTGTTGGCTTTTTATTTTTTGCAGTACTGGGGATGGAACCCAGGGTCATTCTACCTCTGAGCTATATCCCTAGTCCTATTTTTTATTCATTTTGAAACAGGGTCTCATTAAGTTGTGGAGAGCCTCACTAAATAGCTGAGGCTGGCTGCAAACCTGGATCCTCCAGTCTCAGCCTCCCAAGTACTGGGATTATAAGCGTGAGCCATCACGCCTGTCTTGTCAGCTTGTTTCTTTTCTTTCTTTCTTTTTTTTTTTTTTTTTTGTGGTACTGGGGATTAAACCCAGAGACATTCTACCTTCGAGCTACACCCCCCACCCCGTCCTATTTTATTATTTATTTATTTTTTGCGGTACTGGGGATTGAACTCAGGGGCATTCTACCTCCAAGCTACACCCCCAGCCCTATTTTTTATTCTTTATTTTGAAACCGGGTTTCACTAAGTTGCGGAGCGCCTCACTAGGTAGCTGAGGCTGGCCGAGAACCCGGATCCTCCGGTCTCAGCCTCCCTCCTCCGGTCTCAGCCTCGAATGCTGGGATTACAAGCATGCGCCACCACGCCCGGCTCTTATTCTTATTCTTTATTTAGAAACAGGATCTCATTAAGTTGTGGAGGGCCTCACTAAGTAGCTGAGGCTGGCTGTGAACCTGCGATCCTCTGGTCTCAGCCTCCCAAGTACTGGGATAACAAGCATGTGCCACCACACCAGGCTTCTCAGTGTGTTTCTAATGGACAAATTCTTCATGGGTCACTGCTCACGGAGCCTCTGAGAATCAGAGAGGGGAAGGTAAATCATCTCACACTGCCCTTCGGGGTGGGTCATTCGGAAGTGTTTCTCTCCTCATTAGAGAGAGCTGGCTGCCCTGCTCAAGAACGGAGCTGGTGACAAGAGAGAGTGGAAACTGGGTAACAATCCTGATGCCAAACTCACACAAGTGCTGCAACAGATTTTCCACTGCTGAAAAGCACAGCGGGCTTCCCAAGAAGCTTCCCCTGCAGAATGCCCACCCAGTTATGAAAGAATTAGGTTAGCTTACTGTGTCCAGGAGAGGACTTGCTCTGCAGTCACGTGGGGAAGCAGGCTGTGACTGGAAACGGAAGGGCAACAGGATGGAAACTCAGCGCAAGGAGGATTCCAGATCAGAAGAGAGAGGCGGCCACTGTAGCTGGACGGGCCAGCACCTGGCTCATGACTAATACCATCTCTTCTTTTTTTTCTTGTGGTTCTGGGGATTGAACCCAGGGGCATTCTACTTCTGAGCCCTATTTTATTTTTTATTTTGCAACAAGGTGAGGCTGACCTTGAACCTGAGATCCTCCTGTCTCAAGACTCCCAAGAACTGGGTCTTTCCTCCTCCTCCTCCTCTTCCTCCAAAATGAACCAAGGGGCATTCTATTTCTGAGCTACACCTCCAGCCCTTTTTATAGTTTTTATTTGGAAACACGGTCTCAGCCAAACTACTGAGGCTGGCCTTGAACTTATGATCCTCCTGTCTCAGTTTCAGAAGTACTGGGATTACAAGTGTGCACCACCATGCCTAGCCACACCATCTTTTCTTGACCATCAGGGAGGGGTTGATCTCTGCCTGCCTCTTCATTGGGAGGGCAGCCCAAAGTTCACCAGCTTGCTAATTCTTTCCTCGGATCCCTTCTGTTTTCTGTCAGCAGTAGGGAAAGACATTCTAGCAAATGACATCCAGTATGCTTTAATTAGCTACAATATCTTGTGCTCTGATATACACCAAAAAATCACTTCCAGATGGGCAAAATGAGAGATATTTAAACAAAAAAGCAATCCCTTTAGTGTAAAGAGATTTAGATCTCCCAAAGGTGGAGAACTCCAAGGGTCCAAGAGGCTATTTTGATGGATGTTAGGATGGAACTGGAAATTTTTATTTCATTTATAAAACACAACGGTATTCTTTACTCAACTGGCCTTTCATAAGTTTGTGTTTCCAAGGCCAGTGCTTAAATAGCCCCATGCAGTCAGTTCTAAGGATTTTATTTTTAGGAATCTGACTTGGAGTGGATAAAGGAGTGTGGAAGATTTGCCTTCACCTTCAAGCAGGCAAGTTATTTTGAGTTCTCTTCCTAGGGAAAGGAATTACATTTCCAGCTGTGCACTTCTGGCATTTCCCCTAGCATTCTGTAAACAGGGAACCAGGCTTCTTTGTCCAATGGTGGTGACGACTCAGACCAGCCCAGGTAACATCCCCTGCATCAGGCAGCAGCTTTGGGCTGTGCTCTCACCCCGTCTGCCTGTCACTGTTTTGGTGGTCTGGGCATCTCTGCTCGCATTCCTATCCAATCGGCACAAGAGGCCACCCTAGACATGAGAAAGCAGACACCCTCTCTGGGTGCTGGGCAGTCTTGGGTACTGGCTCTTTTTGGCTGCTGTTGTTGTTTTTGCAATGCTAGAGATTAAACACATGCTAGGCATTGTAATAGATTGTTCACTTTAATTCTAGAACTGGATTTGGAGATGAAGACACCCTGTCCATTGTGGCTCCTGTATTCCTGGCATAGTTCAAACTTCAGCATCTCTACAGCTATTCAGGTCCTCGCTCCATGATAAAAGTAGCAGTGAATTCTTTATCAACTTACAAATTGCCAATGTTTATTTTAATAAAAAAGAAATGTAAAAGTTTCTTTAAAAAAAAAAAAAGAGGCTGGAGCCGGGCGTGGTGGCGCACGCTTGTAATCCCAGCATTCGGGAGGCTGAGACCGGAGGATCCGGGTTCGCGGCCAGCCTCAGCTACCTAGTGAGGCACTCCGCAACTTAGTGAGACCTGGTTTCAAAGTAAAGAATAAAAAATAGGGCTGGGGGTATAGCTCGGAGGTAGAATGCCCCTGAGTTCAATCCCCAGTACCGCAAAAAAAAAAAAAAAAAAAAAAAAAAAAGAGAAAGCGGGGAGGAGGAAGGAATGGGCAAAATATCTAAGCTGAGCTCTGTTGCTCAGTTGTACCCTCTACCAATGGGTGCTCCTTCGTGTATGTTATTGTCATTATTATTCTGTGGTACTGGGAATTGAACCCAGGAGTGCTCTATCACAGAGCTACACCCTAGCCCTTCTTATATTTATTTTTGCGGTACTGGGGATTGAATCCAGGGGCATTCTACCTCCAAGCTACACCCCCAGTCCTATTTTTTATTCTTTATTTTGAAACAGGGCCTAAGAATTAGCTGAGGCTGGCCGCAAACCTGGCTCCTTCAGTCTCAGCCTCCCAAGTACTGGGATTACAAGTGTGTGCCACAATGCCATCTCTTATATTTTGAGACAGGGTCTCACTAAGTTGCCCAGGCTGGCACTAAACCTGCAATCCTCTTGCCTCAGCCTCCTGAGTGGCTGAGATTAGATATACACCGCCATGCCTGGCTATATGTTGTCATTTTGAAGGTACAACAATAAATAAAGCTTCTGTTTGGGGCTTGGTCATCAAAACAGAAGAACCCCAATCAATACAGGGAGAACATAATTCCTAGTGTGGTCCTGACCATCAACACAAATTTAAAATTAAAGCTGCTTAGCTATAAGCAATGCCCACTGTGTATAGTAGTTCCACTTGCTGGGGGTGTAGTGTGCCTATACTGAACATATACAGACTTTTTTCCTTGTCATTATTCCCTAAACAATACAACTATTTATGTAGCACTTACATTGTATTAGGTATACTAAGTAGTCTAGAGATGATTTTAAAATATACAGGAGGATATGGTTAGAGTATACGCACATACTATACTATTTTATGTAAGGGACTTAAGCATCTGCAGATTTTGGTATCCATGGTGGTGTGTGTGTGTCCCCTGGAACCAATCCTCCATGGATATGGTCAGACAACTTTAATCACCGATGGAACTTCTAAAACCTACGTGCCAGGCCCCACTGCAGACTTACTAAAATCCCCTGTCAGCTGCAATTTTAAAAAGGGCCCTAGGTGATTCTGATGCGTACCCCAGGTGAGAAACATGCTCTGTCTTTCCAGGATGTACACACAGTATTCAATACCCATCAACGAGACATTTAACATGACTCCTACAGACATCTGTTGGCTCCTTGGGGATTACCGACAACGCAATAAATCAGGAAAGCAACTTCCCTGGCTGTGGCCACCAACTGGGAAAAACAGCAGCTTGACATCTCAATGCTATTATGGAGACGTCCAAGAAAATGACTCCTTATGAATGAACCAGAAAGAGAAGAGTGGATCTGTAAACAGCGAGAGTGACAAGAACCAGGTGCAGGAGTCCACTGGCTTTCCCAGCCCCCAGGTGGATAACAGACAGCTGAGCTGGCTGCACTGTTAGGGGAAGGGCCCATCGCCTTTCTTTCAATTAGTGCAGGCCATCTAACCTTACCAGAGCAGGGAACACACCCTGCTCCTTCAGGGTGTGCTACCAGCCCCTCCCCCCACTCTTCCTGCACTTGTCTAATCTACAATCTTCCCCTAAGAGTTCAACTAAAGGCCACGCCTCTTTCACCACTTTTCTTCTCAGTGTTTTCAGCACATACGAGTCTTATTGATTAGGAAGAACAGGCTGGAAACTGATGAAGAGACGAAGTTCTGGGGCTGGAGATGCGGCTCAGTGGCAGAGCATTTGCCCACCATGCATGAGGATACGGGTTCAATCCCCAGCACCACAAAGAAAAACGAAAGAGAGCCGGGCGTGGTGGTGCATGCTTGTAATCCCAGTACTTGGGAGGCAGGGTTTGTGGCCAGCTTCAGCTAGTTAGTGAGATCCTGTTTCAAAATAAAGAATAAAAAATAGGGCTGGGGATATAGCTCTAAGGTAGAATGCCCCGGGTTCAATCCCCAGTACTGCCAAAAAAAGAAAAAGAAACAGAGAGGCCTAGGTTCAAAGCTGGGACTGACCCATAGAGTCGGAGAGGGAGGGGAACAGTGAAGAGTGGTCATGCTGGGAAAACAAAAGGGTGGCAAATAATGTCTCTGGTCAGCTTGTGTGTGTGTGTGTGTGTGTGTGTGTGTGGTAGTGGGGATTGAACACAGGACCATTCTACCTCTGAGCTACACCCCTACCCTATTTTATTTTTTACTTGGAAACAGGGTCTCACTAGGTTGCTGAGAGTCTCATTACTTGCTGAGGCAGTCTTTGAACCTGTGATCCTCCTATCTCAGCCTCCCAAGTACTGGGATTACAGGCATGTACCACCATGCCCAGCTCTGGTCAGCTTTTTGAACCTTAAAGGTTTCTACTGTATGGCTGTCACAAATTTTATGGATTTGCAGGAAACTTCCTCCGTTCTGAAAACTCATTTCTGAGTACAGTTTGATAACCCAAGTTAATCCGGAAGCCTATTGTGTGCATTCTCTTGAGGGCTCCATTTTCCATCTTGGGGCTCTTCTTGCCTGGCTAACTGATACTTAAACAAGAGCAGTCACCAATGGTGTCACCCTGAGGTCATGGTTAACTGAGCCTTGGTTTCAAGTGAACCAAGAAAACTGGGGTGACGACCTGGTATGTTCCCTGTTCCCTCGATGCAAGATGATGCGAGAGGGCTTAGGGGTGGGGGTGTGGCTTGGAGATAGAATGCCCCTGAGTTCAATCCCCAGTACCGCCAAAAAAAAAAAAGCTCTGCTGCTGAGAGCCAGTGGTGGACGGAAGGTCAGGCTGGGGTCAGGCTGTGTTCTGGGCTATTCCAGGTTCTGGCCTGGTGTGTAAGATCACCATTCTGTTCCTAGGATATTATCCAAGGGCCCAGTTTTTTTTCCTCCTCAGTGGCATAATAAGGTGCCACTCCAGCATTGCTTGTCACCTTTGTTGTTTCAGGTGACTCTGGAAACTACTCTGGATTTGACAGTGAATGAGCAGGAAGGAGATCAGGTGGGACAGGCCTTCTATTCCCTCCAGCAGTTCATCTGCAGACAACACCTAGGAAAGGTTTTTCAAGAGAACTTTCTGATTTCCCTACCTAGAAGCAATCCCTTCCCTAGAAGTCAGGAGCAGAGTAGGAATAAAGAAGCAGGAAAATAATCTTCTGACATAGCCCAGTGACTGTGCCAACAGGACCTCCTTTGTTTTTTATTTTTATTTTTTTGCAGTGCTAGGAATACAACCCAGGGCCTTGCACATGCTGGACAAGTGCTCTACCACTGAGCCACACTCTCAGCCCCCCAAATCCTCTACATCAGATCTGGGTCTGCCTTCGCACCCGGTCAGCAGCCCAGGGGCAGGCAGGACATCTGCTTCTAAGGCCTGGTGCACACACCCTCCTGGGTGAGAGACATTGAGGGCATCTCTCTGCGGGAGAGGACCGAGAAATGAGACACAAGAGATAACTTGGCCATGTCATAAAAGGTACCAGAAACAAGATCTGTACAGGGGAGTGTGACTCACATGGAAAAGTGCACATGCTTCCATTCTGCTGCTTTCATAAAGGAAGGCTACAGTCCTATCCTATAATCCACCACCTCGTTCGCTCTAGCGAGGTGTTGTGAGCATACTGCTGCAGAGGTGACCTCAGAAGGGGTGGGACCCAGGCTTCATCATCCACCCGGTGAAGGGCAGGACTGCTGTGGTGATGCTGCGTGGGTCAATGACAACTCAACAGTCAGGGGAGCCTGGAATAGCAATGGAACCACAGGGGCCTTTCACCCCCTGCTGCCTCCATTTTGGGAATGAGTAATCTAAATTGCCTTTTTATAACCTGGCCCTCACTCAGATTCTCCCATCGGGTCAGGAATTAGGACAGGGTACAGGAGAGACACACCAACAATCCTGATATTCCAAGAAGTCTCAAGGATCAGAGGATCTGAGAGTCATGGGGCACAGGGGCGGCTGGGGCTTCCAGGAACGGCTGCCTTGGGTCGCTGGCAGCACCCCTCTGTGCGCTCCTACAGTCTCTTTTTAATTAGTTTCTCGAGTTTGCGGATGCGAGATGATTCCTGCTCTGGTGTAGGAGCCATGAGGGACATGGAGCTGGAGCCCTCGGCCCCCGAGGGCGGGGTGGGCAGCCTCTGGCGCAGGAGCTCCAGCATGCTGCTCTGCTCACTCCTCTTCAGCCCCTAGAGTGAGAAAGGACAGTGGGTGTCAGGAGGTGGCCCTGCAGTGCGCCTCCAGGCCTGCTGTCAGCCTAGGTTCTGTGGTCAGCACGGTCACCCCAGGCCCAAGATGACACTTTCTCCAGGGGAATTACCAGCCCTGAGCAGTAGCCTGGGAGAAAGCAGGGGAAGGGAAAACAAAGTAACAGAGTTGGAGAGAAAGAAAGGGTGGAAAGAGAAGAAAGGACAGGTACAGATGGAGGAGAGGGTGGCATTCTGTTCTTCCTGCAGCCCTGTCCTCTGCTGAGCAGCAGCTCTCCGTGGGCTGAGGGTCCTCAGAATCCTGAAGCGTGCCCGCCCAGGATCGCTCTCCTGGAAAGGCTTCCTGCAGTCTGAGGTGCAGGGTGGTAAGCTATCTGCAATCTGAGGCTGCCCCTCAGGAGCTTCTATCCCACTCCCAGAGTAAGAAGGATGAGGAGTGGGGACAAATGGAGATGCCAAGCTCACCTTCATGTCCAGTATCTTCTGGAAGGTTTCTGTATTGCAGTCTGTAAGGAGTTTGATGTAGTTGTCCACAAACACCACCAAGGGTTCATGGGGAGCCATCACGACCTACCAAGGGAAGGGTTAAGAGTAGGTCCTCAAAGGAGACTTGTGATTGGGGCCAGGAGTCACCACTCTTCACTTGCCACTCTTCACTTGCTATACCCCCAGCCCTTTTTTTTTGGTACTGGGTATTAAACCTAGGGGCATTCTACCTCCAAGCTAGATTCCCCAACCCTATTTTTATTCTTTATTTTGAAACAGTGTCTCACTAAGTTGTGAAGGGCCTCACTAAGTAGCTGAGGCTGGCCATGAACCTGGATCCTCCGGTCTCAGCCTCCCATGTACTGGGATTACAAGTGTGCGCCACCACGCCCGGCTCTGTTTATTTGTTTTGTGGTACTAAGGATTGAACCCAGGGCATTCTGCTCTGAGCTATACCCCTAGCTCTTTTTATTTTTTATTTTGAAACACGGTCTCTCTAAGTTGCAGAGAGTCTTGCTAAATTGCTTAGGCTGGCCACGAACCTGTAATGCTCCTGTCCCAGCCTCCCAAGTACTGGGTTTACAGGCCTGTATCACTATGTCTGGCCAGCTGCTTTTTTCTCCCGCCATCATCTGAGTCACTCTGTTTGGGTTCTGGGCCTACAGGCTCTCAGACCTTACTGGGACAGTGCCCTCTGCTTTCTAGCTGTAACCCTCTTCTCACAAGTCCAGGTGGAAATCTAGGGGCAGGTGCTTAAGGCTTCAGACGTTCTTGACAGCATCACCCAAGTACATTTTGTTAAATAAGCCTTTAAAAATCCATTTGCTGATTGGAGTCAGCTACTACATCTGTTCAGAGTTGGTTTAAAGGCCCAAAGTACAGAAAGCCAAGAAGGCACATGTGGGGAGAGGGTCACTGAGAACAGGGCCTGACGTTTCTGCTGAGAAGCAAAGGAATCCCTGACTTACACAGCTGATTCACAGCAACAACTTCACCTAACTCCCAGTCTTGGCCAAATCTTATTACAAGAGAATCCCATGACAACAAAGAATGCATTTATCAGAGAGAATTACCGATCCCCAAGTAACTGTCCACCGACTTTCAACAATGTCTAATGAGGTCGAAATTCAGCCCAGTCAAAGAATGTGGACAGTCCTTTCAAAACCCAAAATTCCCTGGAATATGGGATCCAATAAGTAACTAGTTCCTTTGAAGACACAGCCATTACTACCTTGAGGATCATCTCGGCCCGGGTCATGCCTTTCACGATGATCTTGGTGTAACTGGCAGGCGCCTTCCTCACCACCTGAGAGCCAATGGAAGGGAGGTCCAGCAGGACCATCTTCAGGGAGTGGGTGTCCAGCAGCAGCTGAAGGGCAAAGCAGAGTGGTACCAGTCACATCAAAGGGCCACAACACTTCGCAGATTCATGTGGATTAATTACACCCTCCTGATTATACATGTAATACATTCTCGTTGCAGAAAACTTGGAGAATAAACAAAATTATAAAAGAAAAATGTTTATAAATGGAAAAAACATCAAGAAACTATGGCTAAATGTGGTATAATTCCTGCCATTCAGTGTGAGTAAAAAAAAAAAACTAAATCAGAATCATACTGTATGTGTATGAATAGTTTTATTTTTATTTATTTACTTATTTATTGCAGTACTGGGGATTGAACCCAGGGGCATTCTACCTCTGAGCTACATCCCCAGTCCTATTTTTTATTTTTTATTTTGAAACAAGGTCTCATTAAGATGCAGAGGGCCTCACTAAGTAGCTGAGGCTGGCCGCAAACCTGGATCCTCGGGTTTCAGCCTCTCAAGTACTGGGATTACAAGTGTGCGCTACCACGCCTGGCTCTGAATAGTTTTATAACTTGGTTTCTCAAATTCATATATAAGATTTTGCATTCTATTTTCCTATCATGATTGTCTTAAAAAAAATGAGGGTAGGCATTGGGGCAAACATTGGTAATCCCATCTATGGGGAGGCTGAGGCAGGAGGATAGCAAGTTCCAGGCCAGTCTGGGCTACTTAGCGAGATCCTATCTCAAAAAACAAACAAACAAACAAACAAACAAAAAGGAAGAGTTGGGGGTATAGCTCAGAGGTAGAATGCCCCTATGCTAGTTTTGGGTGCAGTGGTGCACATCTATAGTCTCAGCTACTTGGGAGGCTGAGGCAGGTAAATCTCTTATGCCATTGAGTTTGAAGCCATCCTCAGCAGCACAGCATACCTTGTCCTGCATCCCAGAAAAAGAAGTGTGTTTGATTTCAGGTGAATTAAATCCAAGATGTATTTAAAAAAATAAAATCCAAGCCAGGCATGGTGGTGCATGCTTGTAATCCCAGTACTTGGGAGGCTGAGACTGGAGGATCCGGGTTCAAGGCCAGCCTCAGCTACTTAGTGAGGCCCTCTGTAGCTTAGTGAGATCCTGTTTCAAAATAAAGAATTAAAAATAGGACTGAGGGTGTAGCTCGGAGGTAGAATGCTCCTGGGTTTAATCCCCAGTACTGCAAATAAATAAATAAAATAAATAAATAAAATCCAAGCCGGGCAGAGTGGTGTACGCTTGTAATCCCAGTACTTGGGAGGCTGAGACCAAAAGATCCGGGTTTGTAGCCAGTCTTAGCTATTTAGTGAGGCCCTCCCCAACTTAGTAAGACTCTGTTTCAAAATAAAGAATAAAAAATAGGAGTTGGGCATGGTGGCGCATGCTTGTAATCCCAGTACTTGGGAGACTGAGACAGGAGGATCCAGGTTTGCGGCCAGCCTCAGCTACTTTGTGAAGCCCTACACAACTTAGTGAAACCCTGTTTCAAAATAAAGAATAAAAAAATAGGTCAGAGGTTGTAGCTCAGAGGTAGAATGCCCTTGGGTTCCATCCCCAGTACCGCCAAAAAAAAAAAAAAAAAAAAAAAAAATAGGACTGGGGGTATAACTCAGAGGTAGAATGCCCCTGGGTTCAATCTCCAGAACCACAAAAAGAAAAAAAAATCCAAGACATAAAAAGAAAAACTGTAGCTGGGCGTGGTGGCACACACCTGTAATCCCTGTACTTGGGAGGCTGAGATAAGAAGATCACAGATTTGAGGACAGCCTCAGCAAGTAGTGAGACTCTCATCAACCTAGTGAGAACCTATTTCCAAATAAGAAATAAAATCAGACTGGGGTATAGCTCGGAGGTAGAATGCCTCTGGGTTCAATCTCCACTATAAATAAGTAAGTAAATAAGTAAATAAATAAAAAGAAAAACTTTTAGAAGAAAATACAGAAATATTTTTATTGCTTATGGTAAAGAAGAATGTCAAACATAGGAAAAATTGAAAAATCTACTTTCCTAAAATAAAATTAGTTTATGTCAGATGACATATAAACAAAGTAAAAGACAAGACCAACCAGGAGAAGACATGCAATATTGACAAAGGAATGATATGTAGAACACATAAAGATTTCTACAGACCAGCAAGAAAAAGACTGGCGATGGGGGCAGGGGGGATCTAGCTCAGTGGTAGAGCACATGATTAGCATGGGTGAGACTGAGTTTAATTTCCAGAACCAAAAAACCAAAAAAAAGACCAACCATCCTAACAACAATAGGGCAAGGAACAGGAACAGGCAGTCCACAAAAGAGGAAGCCCAAACGCCCAAAAGGCATTCGAAGTGATACTTAACCTTGTTAGTAACTGGCAAATACAAAAAGGTTTATAAAAGCACAGTGCTTGGGAGTGGCTCACTGGTAGAAGGCTTGTCTAGCATACACACACACACTCTGGTTTTGATGCCCACCAAAGCAGAATAAAAAAAAAAAAGTGTTGAAATGGATATGGCACTGAACCTCAACACTCACAGTGACAGTATAAATTAATTCTAGCACTTTAGGATAAACAGTAATATTTTGTCAACTGAAGATTCATATAACCTATAACATGGCTTTTTTTTTTTTTT
>PVLC010038060.1:0-14954 GCA_004027655.1 Graphiurus murinus | reverse complement strand
ATGCCCGGCTTCCATTTTATTATTAATTATTGTTGTTATTCTCTTGCTGCGCCTCATTTAAAAATTAAGCTTCATCATGAGTTTGTACATATGTACAGGAAAAATACTATATATAATGTTCCAGCATCTACTGAAGATCTTGAATAGCCCCTGTGGATAGGAAGGACCACTATACTCAACTAAATGCATGACTAGAAATATAAGTCCACTTGTCTCTATTAATAATTTTAAAACTAGGAAAAGAGTACACAAAATCAATTTTTTTCTGCTGTACATTTTTCCCATCTGTAAACATTAGACACATAATCAATTAAGCATGTCATTAAAGATCTTTATTCTGATGCTTACATAGCTTAAATAAAAACAGCCAGTTCCTACAGGGCAGAGTTTACATTTCATTCTTAGTTTTTAGGGAGTTTTTTTTTGTTTTGTTTTGTTTTGGTGATGGTACTGGGGATGGAACCCAAAGGCCTTCTACCTCTTGGCTAGACCCCCCAGCCCTAATTTATTTTTTATTTGGAAAGAGGGTCTCACTAAGTTGTTGACAGCCTCACTAAATTGTTGAAGCTGGCTTCAAATATGCAACCCTCCTGTCTCAGCCTCCCAAGTACTGGAATAACAGGCAAGTGCCACCATGCCTGGCTCATTCTTAGACTTAAGAGAAAGCACAGTAAGCTTGTAACTCCAGTACCTGGAAGGCTGGACAGATTCGAGGTCAGCCTCAGCAACTCAGTGAGACCATTTTTTTTCCTTCCTTCCTTTCTTCCTCTTTTTTTTTTTTTTTTTTTTGGTGGTGCTAGGGATTGAAGCCAGGGGAATTCTACCTCTGAGCTACACACCCAGTCCTATTTTACTTTTATTTTGAAACAGGGTCTCCCTAACTGATGTAATCCTAAATTGCTGAGGCTGTCTTTGAACCTGTGATTCTCCTGTCTTGCCCCCCCACCCACCCTCCAGTACTGGATTACAGATTTGTACCACCAGGCCCAGCTAGGAAGTCCCTATTTCTTTTTTTTTTAATTTGCGGAACTGGGGATTGAACCCAGAGGCATTCTACCTCTAAGCTACATCTCCAGCCCTATGTTTTATTCTTTATTTTGAAACAGGGTCTCATTAAGTTGCAGAGGGCCTCACTATGTAGCTAAGGCTGGCCATGAACCTGCGATCCTGCATACGCCACCACGCCCAGTCCCAGAGGCCCTATTTCAAACTAAAACAATAAAATAGGCCTGGGGGCCAGGTGTGGTGGCACACACTTGTAATCCCAGTACTTGGGAGGTTGAGACAGGAAGATCATAGGTTCGAGACCAGCCTCAGCAATTTAGTGAGGCCCCCTGCAACTTAGTGAGACCCTGTTCCAAAATGAAAGAATAAAATAGGGCTAAAAGTGTAACTCAGAGGGGGAATGCCCCTGGGTTCCATCCCCAGTACCACACACACTCAAAAAACCTCTGTCTCAGTACAACAGAAAAAATAATAGTCCCTCTACCTGAATATTAAATGAGATAATATATGTAAGGTACCTCAAGCAATGCCTGGCATATAGTATATTTGTGGTGATACTTCTTTGCAATTGTGAAATTTGCTTAGCTAAGCTCCTGAGGCTCAGCCTGGTCCCTCACACACCCACTCCTTCCTTGTGCCTCTATTACACCATGTTCTTTGGGCCTCTGAGCCTCAGTTCCCATAGTTCTCTCTGAAGGTCTTTACTGTATCTTCCTTATGCATCTTCCTTCTGGGCAAACTCTTACACAGCAAAGTTTGTAACATTTAAGTATCACAATAGAGAAACAAGTTATCAGTGAACTAATGTTTCAGAAGGTAGAAAAAATCCATACAAGGTTTCCTCCACATTGGACATGAAGATGTAGTAATCTCCCTCCCACAAAATGTCTCTCCCAGCCGGGCGTGGTGGTGCACACTTGTAATTCCAGCATTCGGGAGGCTGAGACGGGAGGATCCAGGTTTGCAGCCAGCCTCAGCTACTTAGTGAGGCACTCCGCAACTTAGTGAGACTCGGTTTCAAAATAAAGAATAAAAAATAGGACTGAGGGTGTGGCTCGGAGGTAGAATGCCCCTGAGTTCAATCCCCATACCGCAAAAAAAAAAAAAAAGTCTCTCCCCTTCACTCTACAGAACTTTTCTACCCATCCTTCTTTTGCTCCTTCAGAAAGACTCCTCTAAGCCTGGCCTGGTGGCACATGCCTGTAATCCCAGTACTTGTGAGGCTGAGCCAGGAAGATTGCAGGTTTGAGACCAGCTTCAGCAAGTAGTAAGACTCTTCAACCTAGCAAGATCCTGTTCCAAAAATAAAAATAAAATAGAGCCAGGCGTGGTGGCGCACACTTGTAATCCCAGTACTTGGGAGACTGAGACAGGAAGATCCGGGTTTGAGGCCAGCCTCAGCTACTTAGTGAGGCCCTCTGCAGCACAGTGGGAACCCTGTTTCAAAATAAAGAATAAAAATAGGACTAGGGGCTTAGCCTGGAGGTAGAATGTCCCTGGGTCAATCCCCAGTACTGCACAAAATAAATAAATAAATAAATAAATAAATAAATAAATAAATAAATAAATAAATAAATAAATAAAATAAAATAGGGCTGGGGTATAGCTCAGAGGTAGAATGCCCCTAGGTTCAATCCCCAATGCCACACACAAAAAAAGGACTGACTCTTCTGCCTCTACCAACTACAGAAAACAATTCTATGAAATGTTTGTAAATCTTTACATAAGAACACTAGGATATTTTTCAAGCCTTATTAATGTACTTAGAGGAAGAACCTAGTCAAGGCAACCAAGGTACAACTGAAGATGAGTTATGCTTGAATTAACTGTAACATCCAGGTAATGCCATAATTAACACTGCTTGCAGTCATAATAAATGAAAATCAAAAGATTGAAAATTTCTCATAATGTTTCCACTGTAGCTCAGGAGGAAAAGTGTTCTAATCTTTGAAAGTATTGCAGAAATTTTCTCTAATATGATCCACAAACTATCATTTTTAGAATAAGAAGTTTTATTTCCAAATCCACAAACCACATCTTCATGTGGCGCCCATCCAACCGAAGTGCCCAGACAAAAGATTACTGACAAAAGGTTACCTTATAAACTTTTGGGGGGGGAGCACTGGAGGTTGAACCCAAGAGCATTTTACCTCTGAGCTACACCCCTAGCCCTTTGTATTTTGAAACAGCGTCTCATTAAATTGCTGAGGCTGGCCTCAAACCTGTAATCCTGTCTCGGCCTCCCAAGTACTGCAATTATAGGTGTGCACCACCATACCTGTAAAACATTAAAATCAAAAACATTTTTAAAAAAGCATTAGAGGCCGGGCGTGGTGGCACACGCTTGTAATCCCAGCATTTGGGAGGCTGAGACTGGAGGATCCGGGTTCACGGCCAGCCTCAGATACTTAGTGAGGTACTCCGCAACTTAGTGTGACCCTGTTTCAAAATAAAAGAATAAAAAATAGGGCTAGGGGTATAGCTCAGAGGTAGAATGCCCCTGAATTCACTCCCCAGTACTGCAAAAAAAAAAAGCATTACAGTACAATGCTTCGAGAAACCCTGCCTTAGTGACTGCTGTCTCTATCCACCAGTCATACTCCGAGGTCCTGAGTCATCCAACTCCTCCTTACTATTTCCACAGCCCCCATACCACCTCCAGCTAGTTAATCACCATGTTCTGACAATCTTAAATCAAGGATCATAGGGATCAGGCAGGTAAACTGAACAAAGCAAACCTGCATGAAACATAAGGACCCGGAGGGAAATAGCAAACTGGAGAGAATATATCAGATTTTTTTTGGTTTGGTCTGGTTTGGTACTGGGAATTAAACCCAGGGACATTCTGCCTCTAAGTTACACCCCCTCAGTCTTATTATTTATTTATTTTTATTTTGAAACAGGGTTTCTCTAAGTTGCAGAGGCCCTAAAGTTGCTGATAGGCCTGGGGTATATACCTCTTGCCTCAGCCTCCCAAGTACTGAGATTACAAGTGTATGCCACCATGCCAGGTTTTTTTTTTTTATTTTGAAACAGGGTTTCACTAACTTGCTGAGGCTGGCCTCAAACCTGTGATCCTCCTGTCTCAGTTTCCCAAGTACTGGGATTACAAGCATACACTGCCATGCCCAGCTTTTATTTTTTTATTTTGAAACAGTGTCTCACTAATTTACTGAAGCTGGCCTCAAACCTGCCATCCTCCTGTTTCAGCTTCCCAAGTACTGAGATTATAGGCATGCACCACCATGCCCAGGTCAAATACTATTTTTAAAGAAGTCAAAAGCCAGGCAAAACCCCCAACAACTTAGCAAGACCCTGTTTCCAAATAAAAAAATAAAATAGACTGGGGTATATCTCACAGGTAGAATGCCCCTGGGTTCAATCCCTAACACCACCAAAAATAATAAGCCAGGTGTGGTGGCACAGGCCTGTGATCCCAGTACTTGGGAGGCTGAGTCAGGAGGATTGAAGGTTAAAGGACAGCCTCAGCAAGTAGTGAGACCCTCATCAACCTAGCAAGACCCTGTTTCCAAATAAGAAATAAAATAGGGCTGAGGGTGTAGCTCAAAGGTAGAATGCCTCTGGGTTTAATTCCCAGTACCCCCCCACACACACAATAATAATAATAATAAATAAATAAAAGTCTTCAGTACCTACAGCATTATGATGTGCCTAAGAACCACCTGAAATATTAAACATGAAGATTAGAATAATTTATCCAGTGTGAATCTCCCAAAGAGGGCCTGGAATTTGCTAAACACTTTCCCCCAGGTGATTCTGATGCCAATAACCCTTAGACCACAGAAACATTGATCCACGAAGTAAAAGCCAGACCAAGCCCAGTGTGGTGGTGCATGCCTGTAATCCCTGGACTTGGAGAGCTAAGACAAGAGAACTACAGGTTTGAGGTCAGACTCTGCAATTTAGCGAGACCCTCAGGAACCTGAAGAAATCCTGTTCCCAAATAAAAAATAATTTTAAAAAAGAGGACTGGGGGTGTAGTTCAAAGGTCATATGCCCCTAGGTTCAATCATCAATGTAATAAAAGAAAGAAAGAAAAAAGCCAGGTTAAATCATCCCCTTCTGCCAGGACCCAGCCTTCTCTTCATTCTGTCTTATCTGGTCACTCCACAATTACACCTAAATACCTTATCTAATTTCTTGCAGTTCCCAGAAAACACTCTCTCAGGCCTCCATCTCTTTTCCCTCCACTGCTCTTGTCTCTGGTGCCTTTTCTCCCTCTTTACCTGTAGTGCTCAGCCTTCATCTTCTCCATCCCTCCTGAAGCAATCCGCTCACCCCACTGCCATGAAGCTGCCTCCTCTCCTCCCCCAAAGCACCCAGCACCTACTAACTGCACTTACTATTTATTTACATGTCCATGTGCCACCAAACCAGGTTGTTGGTTTTTGTTTTTGTTTTTTTCTTGTACTGGGGATTGAACCCAGAGGTATTCTACCTCCAAACTACACCCCCAGCCTGATTTTACTTCTTATTTAGAAACAGGGTCTCACTAGGTTGCTGAGAGCCTCATGAAGTTGCCAAGGCTGGCTTTGAACCTGTGATCCTCCTGTTTCAGCCTCTTAAGTACTGGGATTACAAACCTGCACCACTGAGCCGGGCGTGGTGGCGCACGCTTGTAATCCCAGCATGCGGGAAGCTGAGACTGGAGGATCCGGGTTCGCGGCCAACCTCAGCTACCTAGTGAGGCACTCCGCAACTTAGTGAGACCCGGTTTCAAAATAAAGAATAAAAAATAGGAAGCCGGGCGTGGTGGTGCACGCTTGTAATCCCAGCATTCGGGAGGCTGAGACCGGAGGATCTGGGTTCGCGGCCAGCCTCAGCTACTTAGTGAGGTCCTCCGCAACTTAGTGAGACTCGGTTTCAAAATAAAGAATAAAAAATAGGGCTGGGGGTATAGCTCGGAGGTAGAATGCTCCTAAATTCAATCCCCAGTACCGCAAAAAAAAAAAAAAAAAAAATAGGGCTGGGGGTGTAGCTCGGAGGTAGAATGCCCCTGTGTTCAATCCCCAGTACCGCAAAAAAAAAAAACCTGCACCACCACACCCAGGCCAAACTAGGTTCTCTGAAGTCAGGAATTTCAGCTTAGCTTAACTTTGCAGCCCAATGCTGTCCCTCAGAACAGGCCCTCCATAAATGCTTTCTAAATAAATAAAATCAAACTGCATGAACCAGTAAGGATAAGAGCCAGATTGGATGCTGGTTCTTTAGCACTTCCATCAAGACAGTCTTTCTTTACAACCTCTGAACTGTGATACTAATAAATTCACAATTATCACAATTCCTATAGTCAGGCTGCTGACAGCCAAGTTAATTAACTATGAAAATAGCAGAAATCAACTCATTATACATGATATTCTTGAAACTAAATGAGGGTATTTCCCAGAATACTTTCTCTCTGAAGCAAAATACTACAACTTGAAACTAGCCACTATAATATCAACTAAAACTATGCCTTTCCTAGGTTGAATGAGACAAATCATAGTAGCAATTTCACTCTTAAATAAGTAGGAAAATCCACCAACTACAAAATCTGTCCAAAAGAAAGGACAGGCCAGGTGTGGTGGCATGCACTTGTAATCCTAGTACTTGGGAAGATGAGACAGGAGTATTGCAGGTTCTCAGCCAGCCTCAGCAATTTAGTGAGACCCTGTTTCAAAATAAAAGTTGAAATAGGGCTGGGGTATAGCTCAGAGGTAGAATGCCCTTGGGTTCAATCCACAGTACCACAAAAAATAAGGATAGGTAGAAGGAAGGAAGGATAGGGTTAAAGGGTTAAAGCCCTTAACATGATTGTCTGAAGTAACATTATTAAGCAACAGAGAAGAATGTTAGTAGCTACAGTTGATATCTTCATATTCAAAATGCAAAAGTAACCTTCTAATATCCATAGGTACAGTTCCTTTTACCATACTTCCAAATGATTTATTCTTTTCCATTTTCATTTGTGTGTGTGTGTGTGTGTGTGTGTGTGTGTGTGTGTGTGTGTGTGCCCGCGCTATACTAGGTGTTGAACCCAGGGGCCTTCTACCTCCAGGCTATATTACCCCAGCCGTATTTTAATTTTTTATTTGGAAACAGGGTCTCACTAAGTTACTGAGGCTAACTTCAAACCTGCAAAACTCCTGTCTTGTCCTCCTAAGTTCTGTGATTACCGGTGTGTGCCACCACGCCCAGCTCCATTTTCATTTCTGCAATATTTATTAAGCACCACCTCTGTTCATGGTACTATGCATGACCAACACCAGATGGTCATGCTGAACAAGACAGCTATCAGCCTGCCCTCCTCTCATGTCCTAAAAGAGAAAGCAGACATTCAACTAATTACTCAGTTACCTATTTAAAATAACTCTTGTGGCCAGGCGTGGTGGCCCACACTTGTAATTCCAGTACTTGGGAAGCTGAGACAGAGGACTGCAGGTTCACAGCCAGCCTTAGCAACTTACTGAGACCCTGTTTCAAAATAAAATTGGGCTGGAGGTATAGTTCAGAGGTAGAAATCCCCTGTTCAATCCCCAGTACCATTAAAAGGAAAAAAAAAATTGTTTTAAGCATCACAACAAAAAATATAAGTGTTAAGAGAGTATACAGGAGTCGGGCGTGGTGGCGCCTACAGGTAATCCCAGTACTTGGGAGGCTGAGACAGTAGGATCGCAGGTTCCCAGCCTCAGCAACTTAGTGAGACTGTTTCAAAATAAGAAAATAAAATAGGGCTGGGGGTATAACTCATAAAATGCCCCTGGGTTCAATCTCCAGTACCATTAAAAAAAAATTTTTTTTAAAAGAGAGTATATAGCATTGAATTCATTCCATGCTTTCTTCTTTATTGAAAATCAATTACCTTGCAATTTCTTACTAGGGAAACCTAATTACTTCTCTATGCATGCACCCCTTTCAGCAAGTATTCTGTGTAGCTGCCAGGTTTCCAACTGTAGCTCTCAGGTGTACCTCTAAGGAAGATTAAAGAAGTTAAACTGGTTCAAAAGTAATTTTTCCACCATCTGCTTTTACAGCATTAATTTTTCTCTACTTCTCTTTGCTCTATTATACAGGGTCACACCAGGGAATAAAAATCTCTTTTTGAGTGTTTCAAATCTTTACCCATTTATGGGGGGGAAAGAATGTTTTTATTCAATAAGCTTATAAAGCACTTACTATCTGAAGACCACACAATGGGAATGCAATGACAGAAAGAAAAGATCTCTGTGTGCAATTCACATTCCAACAAAACTGACCACACAGATTTTTCCTTTGGACCCCCTGGACTCATATTTTTAACATGAATGCAGTACTGAGTAAAGAACCTCCTACTAGAAGAATGTTTAGGCTATAAACTTGTGCTCCTTTTTTTCCAAGGCAGCCTCACTATAACTAAAATAACATCAACAAATTGTATTTTAGTGAACATTGACCACTTGCTAAATTGACCTTTGTTTTCCAGGGTGATAGGAAATCTGCTGTCAGACACCGGAACTGAGTCAGACATGGGAAGAAAGAAAAAGATAAGGAGAGAAAATCACACTGAAATTTCTGGTAAATTAGGACATCTGTCTAGCTGAAAATATAAATCTAGAGAAGACTGCTTATAAGAAAAAGACTCCCTATTCAGCACTGCTATAAATGAAACAGCTATTCTATTAGCATTTACTTGGAAAGTCAGACCCTAGTAAGAAAGAAAATATTTTACATGTCAATATTTACAGTGTAGAGCAGATAACAAAAGGGTATCTAGGTTCACAGCCTTCTGAAATGAAAGTTGTAAAGTCCTGGCCTGAGTTACCAAAGCAGCACTGAAACTGCTTTCCACTTACAATTTTAAGACAAGTATCACAGTTAAGAATTGTATGGCACACTATTACTTCAAAGCAGTATATGGCCTTCTATAGCCACTTTCAGTTGGTTTTTTTTGTTGTTGTTGTTATTTTTTTTTTATTCCAGTTAAACAAAATCTACTACGACTTTTCCAGTAATTTATTCATTCCACAAATGTTTACTGGGTGCCTTATACCCTAGCACTGTGCTCAGGCCATTTTGATCTGTAAAACAAGTCTCATTGCTTGGGAATTACATTCTAATGGAGAAACACATTAAAGAATAACTCCATAACTGTGCAAGAGCGCTTTTAAGGAGGAGAGGGTGTGGTGACACAAGCCTGTAATCCCAGTACTTGGGAAGCTGAGACAGAAGGATTGCAGGTTCCCAGCCAGCCTCAGCAACTTAGACCCTGTTTCAAAATAAAATAGGGCTGGGGGTGTAGCTCAGAAGAATGCACTGTACCACAAAAAAAAAAAAAAAAAAAGAGGAAAGGGGGACTCATGGAAGCTTCTCTGATGAAGTAACATTTAAACTAAGATGTGAAGATGAACAGGTAACAAGGATGAACCGTTAAAACCTATATTCCAGGCTTGGGTGATTGGATGGTCAGTGGAGTCATTCACTGTCAAGGGAATGGTGCAGGGGAACTAGATTTGGAGCAAAGTTAACAATCAGAATTTACTAGGCATTCATTACGTGCCAGGCGATTCTCGGATCCTTATAATTACTTTGCATGGTAGAAACTCATTTCCAGTTCTCGAAGATAAATGAGAGGATGAAATGACTCGCTCGAGCAAAATAATGAAACTCGACTTTGGCATGGGATTTACATGTATTCGAAAGCCCGCGCTCTTTCCACTAGTTCCTTCCTGTGCACACTTATTTCAACAGGCAGCCCCAACGCCACAAGCTACTGTCAGGATGCCAATTTACTGGGAAAAAGAGGGGCGCATCCGCAGTAAGGCCTCAGTCACTCCCCCTCCCCGGGCCTCTTCGGCCAGATGATCATCTCCGTCTCTGAAGTTGTATGCAAGACCGGCAAGTAGAAAGTTCATTTAAACGAAGACAATTAAACCATCACAGAAGGCAACGGCATCCTTCGAGAGGCTAACTAAATAATAAGTAAAAGGATAGAAGGGAATTCTCTGGCTCCACTATCCTCCAGCGCTCTCCTAAAGAAATCTCCCGGGAAGGTGCAGGATCGGGGGAACGGGCCTATGACACTCCCACGCTCCCTGACCCTTAGTCCCCAGACTCGCAGGACCCCGCAGAAACGCCCGCCAGCGCGCCCGGAGCCACGCGGCACAAGGTGACACGGACCACACCGGCCCCTCAGCCGCCTGGGCGCGGCCAGGGCGAGTTGGGAGTGGGGAGTCCGCTGGCCCGCGCTACCTTGTACTTATCAAAGCCAGCCAGTTGTTCCGGGCTCACGTATTCGTAACCAGCCATGACGACCCGAAAACCCAGCGCCCACTAGGCAGCGACTCTCCGCGACGCAGCGGTGAAGCACGAGCACCACACCGGCTGGGTAAGATTGGGCAAGACTGGGCTGGGAAAGAAGGTAAGAGCGGTGCTCCGCCCACCGCGCACGCGTAGCCGCACAGGCCACTTCCGCCGCCTCAACGCGCAAGCGCAGCCCCCGCTTCTCCCCGCCCACCGGGGGAGGGGCTTTACCCGGTCTCTCGGCCCGCCCCCTAGCGCCGTCGCAGTCCAATTGGCGTGGATCAGGCAACACTAAGTCCCGCCTTCCAGCTCTCCGCGTCGTTTCATTCGCTAGCGTCAAAATTGGTGAGTTGAGGTAAGGCCGGAGGGGGTGAAAGGTCAACTTCCCAATGGGCCTTGGTTCTTGTCCTGGGAAAAGGAGCACGTTTCTAGAGTATTGCACCTGACTGGAGATGTAGAGTACTCTTATTAGTCCTAGCCGTAGGGTGAGTGCATGCGAGGCAGTTCAGATAAGAAGGCATCGTTCCCTCGCGACGGTAAAGTAAAAAAGCAAAGGAAAGGCTGTGTTGCAGCCCGCTTCCAGCTCCCGGGACTGTGCACTGCGTGCAGTGGAAGCTGAATAAACATAAGTTGATGTAGAGAAGGCTGAGCTGCGACCTCGGCTGATGGGAGGTTTTGTACAGTCGGTGAAGGAACTTGAAACTCTAGCGAAAGGACATCGGAGGCTAGTCCCTCAGGTCAACGTTGCTTATGAACCTTGGACCGCCTCGTCACACTCCGCCTAACCAAACCGTTCCGAATTTAGATTGCTAATGTCCCCCGACCAGATAAAAGCAGTGACCTCACAATCTCATCCGGTCCTTAACTGCATTTGCAAGAAATACTTTACATAACTGGAACCGGGTAAATGTAGAAAGAATCCAAGAGCCGGAAGTGGTGGCTGAAGCCACCACTTAAAAATTAGACCTGATCAGTAAATACATTTTATTGATTATGAATGAACAAAAATCTCTCACATGTTGTGAAATGCCCATGCTCATTTTGAAAGGACATTAGAATGAGTCTCCCCTAGATTTAAGAACGAAATTTGCTCTAAAGAAAGGAAAATAATGAAATTGCCTCCCAGGACATAAAAGTGGTTCCTTTATATAACTTTTTTATTTAAATCCTTCTGTGTACCTGGGCATGGCGGTGCATGCCTATAATCCCAGTACTTGGGAGATTTAAGACAGGATTGCTGATTCAAGGCCAGCATCAACAAATTAGAGAGACCCTGTTTCAAATAAAAAGGACTGGGCCTGTAGCTTAGATAAGCATGTCCCTGGGTTCAATCCCCAGTACTAAAAAAATTAAAAAATCAGTCTGTAAGACAGACTAAGAAAACTGAACTGACAGGCCTCTGTGTTAAGTACAGAACCCTGGGTTATTTGTTAATAAGACTGGAGCTACTAAGTAATGCTCTACTATCTACAATCAGGAGCAAATTTCCTGTTAGTTGTTATTTCTTAATCATTGCAAATATGGTAAAGAGAATAGGATTCTTACTATCAAATGATTTCTAATACAAGCCCTGTGCTTACCCCTCTGAAATATAAACTTCATACTTATGAAAGATATTTTAGAGCCAGGTGTGGTAGTGCACACTTGTAATCCCAGTATTTGGGAGGCTGAGACAAGGATTTGCAGACTCACTGCCAGCCTCAGCAACTTGTGAGTCCCTCTGCAACTTAGTGAGATCCTGTTTCAAAATAAAGAATAAAATAGTTCCAACCAGCTCACTGGACCAGGGCAAATCACTTCCCATTTCTGTGACTCTCTTCTATATTTGCAAAATGGGCAAATAATCCCCGTTTTGTATTTTCCATATAGTTCTTATGAAAGTGAAAATAATGGATATGAAAATTATGAAGTGAGCTGGGTATGGTGGCGCACACTTGTAATCTCAGTACTTGGGAGGCTGAGGCAGGAGGATCGCAGGTTTGCAGCCAGCCTCCACTACTTAGTGAGTCCCTGTTTCAAAAAAAAAAAAAAAAAGAATATAAAATAGGGCTGGGGGTATAGCTTGGAAGTAAACTACCCCTGGGTTCAATCCCTAGATCTGAAAAAGGAAATTATAAAGTGTATTATATATGTAAAATTAATCTTACTTCTCCCTTGATGTGGCTTTTATTTTTCACTTTAATCTGTTACGAAAATTTTTTTAAAAAGTAAAGTCTCGCTGAGCAAGCTTTATTCAATAAATAGACATAAAAGAGTCAAATTAGAAAAAAATTTAAAAATAAAGAATAAAATAGGGCTGGGGGTATAGCTCGGAGGTAGAATGCCCCTGGGTTCCATCCCCAGTACCACACAAACAAAAAAAGATATTTTAATTAATTATGGGAAGCCATAAAATGTGACCTGAGTACAAAGTAATGATAAGTTTATGAACTGCACTTGTTTAGCACTTGGGACATAAACTCAAAATGACATTTTTAATTTTTTTTTATTTTTTATTTTTTTTGTGGAACTGGGGATTGAACCCAGAGGCATTCTACCTCTGAGCTACATCCCCGGCCCTATGTTTTATTCTTTATTTTGAAACAGGGTCTCACTAAGTTGCGGAGAGGTAGCTGAGGCTGGCCGGGAACCCGGATCCTCCGGTCTCAGCCTCCCAAATGCTGGGATTACAAGCGTGTGCCACCACACCTGGCAACATTTTTAATTTTTAAACATTCTTTTCCAGTGCTGAATGTAGTGGCACATGTCTGGAGTCCCAGCTATTTAGGAGACTACAGCAGGAGGATCATTTGAGTCTAGGAGTTTAAGACCACCAGCCTAGACAACATAGTGAAATCCTCATCTCAGAAAAGAATCAAAAAGATTTCATACCTCTCTATTTTCTTCAAAAACAATTTTTTTAAAAAAGCAACTTTTAATTCTTTTTTTTTTTTTTTTTGCAGTACTGGGGATTGAACTCAGGGGCATTCTACCTTAAGAGCTATATCCCCAGCCCTATTTTTTTATTCTTTATTTTTGAAACAGAGTCTCACTAAGTTTCGGAGTGCCGCACTAGGTAGCTGAGGCTGGCCTTGAACCTGGATCCTCTGGTCTCAGCCTCCCGAATGCCGGGATTACAAGCGTGCGCCACCACGCCCGGCTAACTTTTAATTCTTATTTTCTCATATTTTTATTAGGGGAGGGGACACCTCCTCCCTGTCAGTGGAAGTAATCGAAGTTTCTTTAGCTATGCCCAGCTCGGGCCCTGGGGCCCTGGGGGTGGCCAGGCATGTCTGGCATGTTCTCATCATCTCAGAGGAGCACTGGGCAGTTGTAGGATGTGGCCCTGTTAATCATGATGGCCTGCTTGGTGTTGTGGGGCAAAGTGGGGCAGAATTATAGAGAGCCAAGATGGTGAAGGATGAGACCAAAATCAGCTCCTTGGCCCAGGTGTTCTTGAGGAAGATCATTTTGCTCCATTAGTCATTCAAATCCAAGAGAAAATCAGATATGGTGTTGCATGCTTGTAATCCCAATATTTTGGAAGTTGAGGCAGGAGGATCACAGGTTTGAAGCCAGCCTCAGCAACTTAGTGAAGCTCTCAGCAACTTAGCAAGACCCTATTTCTCAATAAAAAATAAAATTAGCCTGGGGGTGTAGCCCAGAGGTAGAAGGCCCATGGATTCCATACCAGTACCTCAAAAAAAGAAAGAAAATCCAAGAGAAGCAATGTAAAGGTACAGAGGGAGCCAGCGGCCTGGTGTGATACGAATGTAAGTTTAAAAGCACAGATCTAGTAATTGGTTTAGACCAGCTACATACTTGTCACTCTTGTTTTAAACGTGTGATTTTTTTTTTTTTTTTTTTTTTTTTTTTTTTTGCGGTACTGGGGATTGAACTCAGGGGCATTCTACCTCCGAGCTACACCCCCAGCCCTATTTTTTATTCTTTATTTTGAAACCGAGTCTCACTAAGTTGCGGAGTGCCTCACTAGGTAGCTGAGGCTGGCTGCGCACCCGGATCCTCCGGTCTCAGCCTCCCGAATGCTGGTATTACAAGCGTGCGCCACCACGCCCGGCTTTAAATGTGTGATTTTTTTCTCTGTGTGTGTGTGTCACTAGGGATGAACCCAGAAGAATTCCACCTCTAATCTACACCTCCAGCTCATTTTATTTTTTATTTGGCAACAGGGTCTCGCTAGATTGCTGAGGCTGGTCTTTAACCTACAATCATCCTATCAGCCACCCAAGTATGGGGATTACAGGTGTGTACCACCATGCCAAGCTCGCAAACGGTTGTTTCTTATAACCATTACTCAGAGTGGCCGTTAAATAAAGTATTGCCAGGGTGGTGGTGCATGCCAGCAATCCCAGTACCTGAGAGGCTGAGACAGGATAAATTCAAGACCAGTCTCAGCAACCTACAAGACCTCGTCTCAAAATAAGAAATAGATCTAGGCATGGTGGTGCACGCTTGTAATCCCAATACTTGGGAGGCTAAGACTGGAGGATTAGGGTCTTACTAAATTGCGGAGAGCCTCAGCTACTTAGTGAGGCTCTCCACAACTTAGTGAGACCCTGTTTCAATATAAAAAATAAAAATAGGGCTGGGGGTGTAGCTTGGAGGTAGAATGCCTCTGGGTTCAATCCCCAGTACTGCAAAATAAATAAATAAATAAATAAATAAATAAA
>PVLC010038059.1:0-14973 GCA_004027655.1 Graphiurus murinus | reverse complement strand
ACACACACACACACACGAACTAATTACCTCTCATTATTTAGAAGTGATCCATAAGTCTTATTTTTTATTACTGGAGTTGAATATAAAGAACAAAAAGTTGAACAAGCTAAAAATGTTCATGTGAATTTGAAGTACAAATGTGCTAGAGAACCCATCAGTAATTTTGGCTTAGATGAACAGACTCAGTTATACATCATGTGATAATGCTTTATTCGTCTATAAACATATGAAATTGATAATCCCCATAAAAGCAAAAGTGGTATGCAAGACATTGATATTTCTATTATCATGAGACACCTGAAAATATTCTTCAGACCTTTGTCTTCTACCATGTCATGAGAACATATGAATGCTTGCAATGCAATGTCACTTTTAGAAACTAGGAAACCGAGCTGGGGGGGGGGGGGCACGCTTGTAATCCCAGCATTTGGGAGACTGAGACCAGAAGATCCGGGTTCGTGACCAGCCTCAGCTACCTAGTGAGGCACTCCGCAACTTAGTGAGACCCTGTTTCAAAATAAAGAATAAAAAATAGGGCGAGGGGTGTAGCTCAGAGGTAGAATGCCCCTGAGTTCAATCCCCAGTACTGCAAAAAAAAAGAAACTAGGAAACCTAATTTTCAGCGTCCTAAATGAGAAATAAAAAATTGATGATTGTCAATGCTTTTATTCTTTATATATAAAAAGATAATCTCAAAGGAGAAAAGCAGTGCTGAGATTGATGTACAGTGTATTCAGTCATTCTAGGAACAATTTTTTTAATCCATTCTTCCTAAAATAAGTAGGAGTTGTTCAAGTTGTACTTAGACCCTTAAAGCAATTCAAAGAGGAAAGTGTCACCAATAAAAGTGTGAGAAGAGACTACATTAAAAATCCTTTCCAATGTCCTAAGAATTCTAAACATTTCCCTCATTGCCTTCAAAAAACAACTATTAACTAAATTATGAACTGACAAAATTTAAGGAACTTCCTCTGATTTTATAAAAACTTCTCTCAAAAACCAACTCAAAAAATTTGGACCTGGAAGTATACTATTTTATTGCTGACATTTTCAAAATTATCCTCAACAGTATTCAAACTGAGAAGTTACTAGTATTCATACACACCAATTAAATTACAAACCTTTATAACATCAACTTAGCATCAAAGATCTTATACTTATCCAGTAAATTAGTCTAGTTTACAATTGACACAAGTTACTCTGAGTTTTGATTTTATTAAATTGATATAAAGTGTAAGTCAAAGTAACAGCATGTCTAGTAAAATACCAACTGCATATCTTCATGTAATGTATAAATCTTGATAAGGACAGCATTATAGATAGGTTGTATTATTCACTAAGAATTATTAAGTAAAGCATTGAGACCAACCTTGTGGTTCACGAACTACTTGGCGAGCACTATTTGTCAAAACACCGTCGGACCATTCTCTTGTATCCATGTCAATATGCCCTAGTAACTGATGTCTAGGCATAGCTTTGGGATTCATTGTATATTGTTTTACTGTCTTGCCAATTTTACATAGGGCTGCCCTTAACATTCTCCAAAGGGTTGATTTTCCAGCACCACTTGGACCAACAATAACAACTCCCATCCTCTGGCGTAACTGTTCATATAATTCTAAAGCTTTCTTGATCTAGTAGGAAATAAATATGTTCATGTATTATTTATAACATTCAGTCATACTCCGCTCTGTCTTCATTCATTCTATGTAATTGTTCTATTCTAAACATGTATATTAACTCTTTGATTTTTTTTTTTTTTTTTTTTTTTTTTTTTTTTTTTTTTTTTTTTTTTTTTTTTTTTTTTTTTTTTTTTTTTTTTTTTTTTTTTTTTTTTGGTGCTGGGGATGAACCCAGGGGTGTTCTACCTCTGAGCTACACCCTCAGCCCTACTTAATTTTTTTATTTTGAAACAGGGTCTCACTAAGGTGCAGAGGGTCTAAGTTACTGTGTCTGGACATGAACCTCTGATCCTCCTGTCTCAGCATCCCAAGTACTGGGATTACACACGTGCACCACCATGCCTGGTTAAAATAAAACCTTAGATATAAATAAAAATACCTAAATAAACCTAACCATATTTACAATGTGATCCTTAAAATCACTATTTGTTTAAAAGAAAACAAGGATGCTTTTCATGTACTTCAAAATATAATATATACATTATTTTTTATTCCTTCATTCAAATACAATATGGTTATTCATTCATTCATTTATATCTTACCTCTAAAAACATCTGAGGGAAAAGTATTTGCTTTGAATCTGTGGGAAAAGTGTTCACTTGAACTACATAAAGAGACCCACTGAAAAGAATTTCTCCTAGGACATTGATAGCTAACTAAATCATATATAAGCATTAAAAATACATATGATGGATCTATTACATGCTAGATACTATGATGGATACCAGGAATAAAATGGTGAGCAAATCAGGCTGCAGTGGTGCATACCTATAATCCTGGCAACTTAGGATGCTGAGGCAGGAGAATCCTAAATTAAAGACCAGCCTTGGCAACTTAGGGAGACTGTCTCAAAATAAAAAATAAAAAGGGATGGGGATGTAGTTCAGTGGTAAAGCACCCCTGGGTTCACTTTAGAGCACCATCAAGAATTTTTAAAACTGAGCAAAAAATATAAATGATTTACGTTAACTCTGCTTTCCAAGGAGATCATTATCTGGTGGGGAATGAGCAAAATTAACCAAGTGCATAATCAAATATAAAGCAAGTATACATGATAAAATCCAAAAAAGGCACATAGCAAGGGTACAAAATCAGGAATTAAATATACGAGATTACTTCCCTGAGCAAGGAAGATTAAACTTAAAAGTTAGTTGAAAGATGTATGAAGAATAGTTAAAATGGTATTAACTAGGAAAATCTACTAATATATTATAAAATATTCTTGATAATTACCTGATTGGGTATGATTTCATAATTAGCCTCTTCAAAAACTTGCTTTAATGCAGCACTTAATTCATCATATTCTACTTCTTTAAAGTCAATTCCAGGAAAGACATCTTTAATCAGTGCATCAAACCGGGTGCAATCAGCAAATGTAAACTTCGACATTGTATTAAGCCTCAATGCTTGTACCACAATATGACTTTCATTAGCTAGAGGAAAAGTTTCATTTTAAAATTATTTGCTATCAGTTTGATGACAACAGCCTTAATACATGTTATTAATCATTAAATAATACATTTAAAACATTAAACCACGTGAAATGGTAAATTTACCAAAGCTTCTATGTCTTGACTGCTAAAAAATAAGCATCATTAAGAGTTATGAACTCCTTTCCAGACCTTAATAATAACGATTATCACATATTTGCATAATTCTTTACCTTTCATACTATATGATATACTGATCTTTATAACAATTCTATAAAGTAAGAAAGAAGCATTATTTTTCCAAGTTTTCATATGAGAGCATTAAATATGTAAAAGTTTAAATGTCTTGCCCAAGAAGCAGAGTTGTAAGTATTCCAGATAGGGTTCAAATCCAGATAAATTAATTCTAGATTCAGGTATCTCTCTAAATATGCCAATATTACTTTCTAGAGAGTTTATGACCTAAAACAAAAAAACTAACAAATTGAAAAGCAATATTTGATCATCCTTGCTTAAAACTGGTTCACAAACCCACGTTTAGACAAATGCAAAGTAATATCATTGCTAGACTCTTAATTTTAAGGATATTAGGTGCTGATTGATAACATATACAAAAGGGAAACTCAAAGAAACTATTTATCTGGCATTTCTTCTACAATTGCTTAGTATTGCTATGTTTAAATATTCAAAAAAAGAAGCTCTTGAGTATATTTTAAGCATTGAATTCATAAGCCATCTGTATTTACTACAAGTATGGTTTAAATATTTCTTAAAAATCACAAAAGATGGATAACTAAAAAATAGTTAACCACTTCACAAAATAGCCATATCTACCCTTGTATATGTCAGCCTAATAATAGAGCTAGAGTAGCTTTTTTTTTTTATAAGATGTGTACTTTGATCATTTAAATCCCACATAGGTAATTAATTATAGTCTTTTTTTTTTGCTATGTTGTCTGTTATTTTTATAGTGTCTTAATTTAGTTTTTTAATAATGCTATGGTTAGATTTAGAATGGCCCCTCAAAGAGCTCATAAATTGGTATTTGGAGCTCATGAGGGTTATAATCTCAGAAGTGGACAAATCCATTGTAATGGATTTACCTGGGTTGTACCCAGTAGGCCAGTAGAGTATGGTGAGAGGAGGTAGTCACTGGGGGTGTGGCCTTGGAGATTATATATGGCCCCCTTTCCCCGCTCTTGCTTCCAGCCTCCAGCCTCCAGCCTCTGTGATATGAGAAGCAATGGCCATGTGCTCTCTCCCTCTCCCACCACCATGCCCTGAAATCCGTAATCCCCACCCTCAGGCAGACTGAGCATGAAACCATAAGAAAGTCAATCTTCTTTCCTCTAAGTTTCATGGTCAGTCTTTAGATTGTAGCTGCAAGAATGCTGATGGATGCAAATAGCAATCTGAAGATGCTAAAAAATTCAGCATTTAATGAAAGTATACATCCATGGATAGGGTAGTCATTTATTTTATAAGTAGAATATCACTTATTTTATATGCCAAAGAAATAACAAGTATACATGAGTCCAACCCTGATCAAAATAAATAATAAGTACATAAATGAGGAAATAGAAACAAATCTTCTTTACAGGAGAATTTCAAATAATGTAAGCAGATACTGTCCCCTCTAAAGAATAGAGCTTAATCCTGTCTCCTCACTTTGAGAGCAAGCTAGATTTTATTTTAGCATGTTCCCAAAGCATAAAGTAGGAATGAAAAATAACAACTTTATAGTGGAGAAACCTATCAAATACTACCTTAGCAAAGTGAGGAAAGGTAACATCACCAGTGACTGATATCATGTGGTTAGTATGTACCCACTGACACAATATGATGATCAAGGGACTCCACCTCCACTTTATTCTTTCCCAACATTCATAACTCAATCTAATCATGGTATACTATCTTTTGTAAGAAAAAAAAAAAACCTCCATGTTTTTCTAAACTTTCCAATCTTGTTAAAACTAGACAGATTCTCAGACTCTACTTCATGTTGACTTAATCAGGAATTTAGGGAGTACGGTCCAACAATCTATGCCTTAAAAAACTACTAGGTGATTGTAATGAACACTAAAGTTCAAGAAGAAGTAAAACTATTTCTTTACAAATCACAACTGTTCAGTATTTAATGTACATTTACAAGTTATCATATGGGAGGCTAGGGGTATAGCTCAGTGGTGGAATGCATGACTAGCATAGGTAAGACCTTGGGTTCAATCTCCAGCACCTTCCCCACAAAATAGTTACTATAGGACATCAGATTTAAAAACCAGGGGGGGAAGGACTTTAGTTTAAAAACAACATATCAAAATAAATTCATTAATTGTAACAAATGTACAATAGTAATATAAGATTAATAGGCAAAATTAGGGATAGAGAATATTGAAATTGTCTATATCTATAAATTTTTGGTAAATACAAAACGATTCTAAATTAAAGCTTGCTTTAAAAAATAAGTATTGTAATTGGAATAATCAATAATACCATTCTGCTTAGTGCCACTTTTCTTCAATTGCCTAAGAAGATTTCCACTTCCCCGCAGAACTGTCTTCAAAGCTCTCAAACCCCAATCATAATGTTGCTGAGGTGTCAAAAGTTCCCTGAGGTAAAGACATGGAAATCTTCAAGTATCATATAATGATAAGAGATTCTTTTATCATCACAGCCACAGAAATGCAGAATATAACTTACTGACACATACAAATAAATTGATATCCCAATCATTTTTATAAGCTTGCCAATCACACAAAATGATCACTTAAGCAAGCTATTGAATGAGAATATATGGTTCTCAAAGGTCAGGAGGATAAGACTTTTATGAATCAGCTAATTTTCTAATAAAGATAATAAATTATAGTTTTCTGTTTATTTCTAAAGTCTTTGATCAATTCATCTTGCTCTACATTTCTGACACTGCCTTGTTCACCACCATCACTTAAGTGATACAAACCAAAATTCTAGACTGCCCCCCAAAAGCTAAAAGACAACCTCTACTACTAGAAATAAGACTTTTAAAAAAAAATTGTGAAAATTCCATCCAATTTTATCAATTCCATCCCAAATAGATTTTAGTGCTTGGCTAGTAAAATTAATTCATTAAGAATCATTTAGCTAGAATACTTCAATATAAGTACTTAAATAAAAATGGTCATAGCCATACCTTAAATATAATAAAATCAACATTAAAATTACTAAATAAATTGGAAAATCATGAAAATGATCACTAATAACTATAATCAATCATTGGGAAGCAAAATATGAAAATATTTTAAAAGGAAACTTACCTAGATAGGTTGAAAATAGCTACCAATTTTCTGCCCAATACTTTAGCATCTTTAAAGCCTTCTGAATAGAGAATAACTTCTGCAATAAGCTCATTGTCTGGACGAGACATAGCTACTGGCCTGAAAAGCTGCTTAAGATTATCAGGAAGTTTTTGTCTTCCTCCATATCCTTTTCCAGCAGGATTCATAGTGATAAAAATTCCAGAATTAGCATTTATTTCTACCTAAAATATTAAAATGTAGAATCAACAATTTGAAATTATAAATATATATTGCCAAAGTGATCTTATTATGACTTTACTACACTTAAGTCTTACATCTTATACCCTTCAGAGCATACACAGTATATCTAATATTGCAAAGAGGCAATCATAGCAGAATAAACATGACTAAAAATAGAAGCTAAATTACAATGTGTAAATGATAAAGGGCCAATTACTAAGTAGAAATACCTAGAGTAGTAAAATCAAGAATTCCGGCTTTAAAGAAAAGAGGCAAGGGTTAAAAAGGAAGATGAATTAAAGTAATATTTGTTTAAATTATTACTGAGATGCAAAAAAAATATGTGATTGTTTAAAAGCCAAGAAGGAATCAGTACAAGTGGGAAGACTGATGCTCTAACACAGGGGGCTACTAAGAGAAGGTTCCTGGGAAGTAGATTCCAAAGCATAGGTTGGAAAGATTATTGCTCTGTTTTGGAGAAAAGACAACTTTTTCTTTCAAAGAAGAACAATGAGAAAGAAAGAAATGTGGGAAAAATTGAATGTTGACAGTAGAAAGGTAATTCTGACTAAAAAAATTCTCTTTACTTTGTCAAGCATTTAAGCATCATGTAAATAATATATTAACAGTGTAGAATATTAACATATTAACAGTATAGTCATACTTTCCTAGGCGACCTAAACAAATTTGTATTGTGAAAGCAATTATGGATAACAGAATAATTTCACAGCCTTATAATGTTTATATGTTCAGCAATACATAGTATTTAGAAGTTTGCATTTTCTAAAGAAATAAGTCTACAATATAATGACATAAATGTATATTTCCTATGAGAAGAAGTCAGGAGCAGAAGAAAACCTAAGTGCTTATTTCTTAACACTCATGTAGAATAATGATTAAAAACATGTGCTTCACAATTAGACCTGAATCTAATTCTCAGCTCCGCTACTTATACTATCAAGTCCTAATTTCTTCATCCACATAGTGGAAAAACAGTACCTGTACCTAACTCAATGGATTGTGGTATTAATTATTAAATTAATTAATTATTAAAGCATTAGACAATTATTAAAGCACTAAGACATTGCCAGCACAGATGAGAAAATAATATATAAAATATAAATTAATAAGATAAATACTATTATAATTGATTTATTGCATATTCAAAGTTTCATGGTAAGCCGAGTATGGTGGCACATGCCTGTAATCCTAATATTTGGGAGGCTAAGACAGGAGGATAGCAGGTTAAGGACCAGACTCAGCAATTAGTGAGACACTCATCAATCAACCTAGCAAGACCTTGTTTCAAAATAAAAACTAAAATACAGCTGGGGGAGTAGTTCAGAGGTAGAATGCCCCTGGTTCTATCCCCAGTACCAAAAAAAAAAAAAATTAATGATGAAAGTGAAGTGGGACCAAAAGAGGATACAACCTCTCAGAGATATTTTATAGATAAAAAGGATTATCATACTAGTCACAGTTTAGAAATGGATCAAGGAGATTATAAAGATACATTAATGCCTGAGTATGAGTAATGCCAAGTTTAATAAAATGTTTTAATTCTTTAAATTTTCAACATATTCTCTACCTCTTTGCCAAGCAGTTCACATACAGTTCTATGATTCTTCAAAGCATCTTGAATTGTCTGGATTTGCATAGATACTGCTGACAGTACAGATTCTTCTAGTCTGTTGAACTCATCAAAACAACCCCAGGCCCCACACTTCACCAAGCCAACAAATATGCGCCCCATTGACTTCACATCGATGCCCTTAAAAGCAACAATAAAAATATTCACTAAAAAATAATATTCACTAAAATAATTAACATATCTAATAATTTTCTAACAATGTAATATTTTATGTCATTTATTAATAAAGTAATAATTTTGCCCTCTTTTGCTCTTTTCAAAATAGAGATTAAGTAGCTACTTTTTCAAAACTTGGTGTGGTTTCAAAGAACAAAATCATGTGTGTAAAAGTGTTCTTCAACACACAGAAATAAATATAAGGTTTTGTTTTACTTATTCTTTAAATCAAAATACAAATCTTATACAAAACATTTTGAAAACACTCTGATATATAATTGCAATAGACTAATAAAGTAATTTATAAAAAAAAAAAGAAAATAGTAATTTTAAATGAATTTAAGCCAAGCATGGTGGTGCATGCCTGTAATGCCAGTACTTGGGAGGCTGAGAAAGGATGATTACAGGTTAGTGGCAAGTCTCAGCAACCTGGCTAGGCACTCAGAAAATTAGCCACACCCTGTTTCCAAATAAAAAATGAAATAGGGCTAGGGTACCTCAGATGTAAAATGCCCTTGGGTTTAAACCCCAGCATCACCAAAACATGAAAAAAATAAAATAGAGACTTTTCTTCCATTCAGTATCATACCTACTAAAATTACTCTTAATTTGGCATTAAAATTATTTCTTCACAATAACTCTCCATGGAAAAGTTTTGGGACAATGTACAGCCTCTCTACATTTTACTTTTCAATTTAAAACAAATTCTGTCTTCAAGTAATTTAAAAATAGAGTGATTTGAGTATTTCATATATAAGTACATGAAAACTAATCCAAATACATATTTAACAAATTATCTATTTTGATAATTATTGATTCTACCTCATCACAATTAAAAACTAAAACTTGTCTTCCAAGAAGTCCACCTAAAGCCTTTACAGATTCAGTTTTTCCAGTTCCAGCTGGACCATAAGGATTTCCTCCAAGTCCCATCTTCATGGCTTGAGTGAGAGTTAAGTAGCACTTATCTGTCAATGGCGTATAAACCAGCTTGGGAGCATTACCCTAAACAAGAGAAACATAATGTAAGTGTACTCATGAATCCATTTAAAAAAGCTAAAAACACAAGCTAAGTGTGGTGGCACACACCTGTAATCCCAGCACTTGGGAGGTTGAGACAGAAGAATAACAGGTTCGAGGACAACTTGAGAAAGTAGTGAGACTATCATCAACCTAGTAAGACCCTATTTTAAAATGAAAATAAAATAGGGCTGGGGTATAGCTTGGGGGTAGAATGCCCCTGAGTTCAATCCCTAGTACCACAAAAATAAATAAATAATAAAAATGCAACAAACAGGTTAAAATTTTTAACATATAACAATATCCAAAATTTTTCTTAGTGAAAGAAACTTTTTAAAGTACAAACTAAGACTAAACTCTGTTATTTTTATATATTAAGCATGCATTTCATTCTACCTTCAATTTCTATACTGTTAGAAGTCTCTTAAGTTGTTGACAATGGTATTAGATATACTTCTAAGACAAATGAATCTAAAAGTGATTTTACAATAGTTTCATTTTGTATTTAAAAAACATGCAAATTATCTACTTGAGTTTTATCTCAGAACTACTTTGGAGACCTGAAAGTGTAATTATTTTTTAAAATTCCTTATGAAACTATTTTTTTCGGTACTGGGGATTGAACACAGGAGCATTCTACATCTGAGCTACATCCTCAGCCCATTTTATCTTTTTAAATTTTGAAACAGGTCTCACTAAGTTGCTAAGGGTTTTGCTAAGTTTCTAAGGCTGACCTCAAACCTGCAATTCTCCTGCCTCAGCTTCTCAAGTACTGGGAATAATACAATCATGCACCCTTGCACCAGGCTTGAAACTAATTTTAACATCAAATAATTTTTAAAACATGTACTAAACTGTAGAGAAACAGATTCTAATTCCAGCTACTATTTATATGATTTTTTTTCTCAATTGAGGTATACAGATTTGTGTCTCAAAATATTCCTTTTGAAAGAGGCAACTGGCAGTTCTCCTAAAATATACATATTTTAAAATATATTCTGATGATTGATTCAATAAGATAGAAAGAGGTCAGAAAGCTAGAAATTACATGAACTAATTTGTTTTTAAAATTACCTTACAAACTGAAATTCTTGTTTAAAAATTCTTTTATTTTACAAACTGAAAGTATTTAGCATATTTACAATTACACTAATTTTGGCCTTATATAAACTTTAACACAAACTAAATTGCTTCTATCGAGGTTCCTACATTCAATTTTCCTTGGATTAAAGATGCATTTCAAATTCTATACAAATGATACTCAATGAAAAGGTATATTTTAGAGAATTCAATATAACACTGGAAATATTTCAACTTTTTTGTAAATAGAGTGATTTATATATATACTTTTTATGAAAAAGAAGATAGTAATACAAAAATATTTAAAAATTACCACTAAAACAGGAACAAAATCTTGTTTCCAATAGCAAACTTCATTTAAATAATTTCTAACTGGAAAAATAGAACATTTCTACCACAAGTCATACCTGATACTCATATGTATACTGAAGTTCAGAATCCACCATTTGAACATAACATGTATGATCATTATTCATATAGAATCTAACTTGTTTTTTCCAAGCCCAGTCTTCAGTTGTATGAACTTGAACCTGGTTTAACTGCTTCACCACATCAATATTATGAATAATGTCAAGAATTAGGGCTTTAAGTTTAAGCTCCAGAATGCCCGACTCTGAACATGAATAAATACGATAGGAAAAAAAAATTAGCCCGTGACTTATGCATTTTATGACTATGTGAACAAATGATTTCTGAATGACTTGAAATGATAATTTCATGATACTTTTGAATAGTAGCATAGTAATATAAATTATACAAGCCTAAAAAACATCAGCAAGAAAAGATAAAATCTTGAAAATTAAGGCATCAAAATTCTATGAGATGAGATGAGAGTGAGAGGGGGGACCTGGCGGGGAGGGCAACAAGAGTTGAATACTTGTATTTTCCTCACACTCTGTACCTCAACTTGACATAAAATTATTACCCAATTAAAAAATAAAAAGATAGCAACAAAATTCTTTAGGAAAGGAGTTCTGGTTCCTTACTCAAAGGAGTAAGTGAAGTCCACATTGTTTTCCCCTCTAAAGGGGAGTAAAAACCCTGAACAACATGAATTGAAGTGTTATTTAGGACTGAGAAGTAAAGAGCAGAGGGCAACCTGGCGAAAAAGACCAAAATTAGAAGTGCCACCAAAACAGTGATAAATGTTTTTTTGTTTTGTTTTTTTCCTCCTTTGTTATCCCCATTCCTGTCAGATTGTAGAGACAGAGAGATCCAAAAGGTCACTATTTCAGACTTGAGAAGCAAGAAGGGCATCCTGGTATCTAGAGCCTGGCAACTAGTAGCCCAAAGTGTCTAAAACTCTGAAAAAAAGGGAATCTTCCTTCTAAATCAGAGGGACAATGATGCCAAGATAGTAGAACAAATCCCAATTGCTTTCTCTCTCTGTTCTCTCATCAACTAGGCTATGACATGGACACAGTCACAAAAAGTATACAGAATAAAGTACATGAAAGCCCAACAACATTCTGGTCAAATGACCAAAAAAGAAGCCAAAGGAAATCAGAAAATACTGCAAAGATAAAAAAGGAGATTGGAAAAATTATCCCATAAATGTGTTTACCAACTCCTAGGATCACCTCCAAATTACACGATTAGATCTCACCAAAGACTTTGAGAACAGGCTACTATGTGGCTCACTTCTGTGGCAGATTCAGATAATAATGCCAAGATATGAAAATAGAAAGTGACTTTGGAACCACAATCCATAGAACCTGTGACCAGAACCCAATAGTTGCTAAAACAAAAAATAACATTTTCCAGAGAATTTATACAAAACACAAACTCTCATAGTACAATATTTTAAATGTCCTGAATATAATACAAAATTTTTCAACATGCAAGGAACCAAGAAAATTTTAATCTACCTAAAAAGATAATTAACAAATACTACTACCCAGAAGACACAGATGTTGGAATTATCTTTAATAGACTTTTTAAAGCACTATTATACATGGGCTCCAACAAATAAATAAGTGAACACTCAAAAATAAAGAAAGAAATGGAAAGAGAATTTCAACAAAGAAATAAAAAATATAAAGAACTAAATGGGAATTTTAGAATTAGAACATACAGGAACAGAATTTTAAAAATCACTGGATGGGTAAATAGCATCATCAATGTGTAAATAACAGAAAAAATATCAGTTAACTTAAAGTGAGAGCAATAGAAATTACCCAAGTAGAATAGAAAGAAAAAAATATTTTAATAAGAATTAACAAAGCCTCAGAAACATATGGGCCAATGCCAAAAGGTCTAATGCTGTAAGAAACTCAAAAGGGTAAAAGAAAGGGTATATGTAGAAAAAAAATTTTTGAATAATGTCTGAAAGTCTCCCTAACTTTTTGTGAAAAGGATAAAACTACAAATACAACTTCAGAGAACTCCAGATAAGATATTTTAAAAATCAGGGCAAGACGCAAAATGAACAATGATTCAAACATGTTTGGATTCCTCATCCTAAAACAGGGAGGTCTGTTAGAAGTGGAACAATATTTTAAAAAGCCAGAAGAAAAGAACTTCAACCACCCTAGCCAGTAAAATCAAACTTTTAAAACTAAAGGTAAAATAAAGGCATTCACAGATACAGGGAATCTATGTGAAGCAATAGCCAGAAAATTTATACTAAAAAGAAGTTCTTTAGACAGAGGAAAATGACACTGAAGGAAGTCTGGAATATCAGGAATGAAGAAAGGGCAACAGAAATGGTAAACATTTAGATATATAAAATAGATTATTCTTTTCTTCTTAAGTCTTTTAAAATGTGTTTGCAGACTAAAAGAAAAAAAAATTAAAAGATAGTTTCATGGAGTTTTCAGTATATGTAAATGTGATACTAGGATAAGCATCACATAAAGGGAGGATAAAGAAACCTATATGGGGTAAGTTTCTGTATTCCATTTAAAGGATTACATTACTGATTGTAAGTATAGTTTAAAAAGTAAAGTATACAAATATTGCAATTAATAGAGTAATCACCAAAAGGGAGGGAGAGAAAAGGAGGGAGGGACCAATGCACAGTTAATATAATACATGAGTTAAGATAGACTACCCCCCTAAAAAATTTTCAAATAACCCAAAAGCAGGCAGAAAAGGGAACATTTTTTCCATACCAGTATTCCCTGGATCCTCAGAACTGGTATCAATGTTGGTATAGTACTCCAGTTTATTCACCAGCTGTGTTTCAATCTGATGAAGACTGTGGTCTTTGATAGCATTTTCCACATCTTCAGTGAATTTAATCTGCTCTGCCAAGCATAATATCTATTAAGTAGAAAGAAAAAGATTTTTAAAAGATTAATTTACTTAAAAATATTTTGTAAATTTAAGGAAAGACACTTTTCTCCAAATTCCAAGTTTCCAAGTGGGAAACTTGGTATAACTTACAGGACTTTTTATTTTTATCCCCTGAGTCTCCTTCTAAATGCCTTATTTTCAATCACTGTGATATAAAAATATCAAAAGTACAAAGTATCCTTTTAATAAAAAAGCAATCTTCTAGCATTTAAAAATAATCTCTCAGTGTACTGCTAAAACTACAATAAAAAAATTTCAATTTTCTCAAATTAAGATACCTTAGCCTTTCAATCTAATAGCCATATACAGATACTAGCTATCGATCAAAATAGATATCTTAAAATTATTAGCAAACTTACTATGGTAAATATTTCATTTAATTCTTTATCTAAGAAAATATAAGCTTCTGCCTAAAATAATGCCACTTCTGCCTTACATAGAAGTTTGGAAAAATCAAAATATTATAATGATATTATTATTCATTTATAAGATATGAATTCTCAAATTAAAGTTAAAATTTTTAAACTAAAAACACAGATATCTTTATATAAAACCTGAAATATTAACATGGCTTTAGGGGCTTAATGTAATAGTCTAATATAGCAAGGTTACTGATAGAGCAAATTGCACATTTAAAAATTATCCTTTTATTGGCACAAAACCAGACACCTAGACCAATGGAACAGAAAAGATACAAAAATGAAGCCACACACTTATAGCCAATTGACTTTTGACAAAAGTGCCAAAAACATATGTTGGAGAAAAGATAGCCTTTTCAACAAATGATGTTGGGAAAACTGGTTATCCATTTGTAAAAGAATGGAATTAAATCGCACTCTGCATAAGAGTCAACTCAAGATGGCTCAAAGACCTGGAAATTAAAAGAGCGACTTGGAAGTTACTAGAGGAGGGCATAGTTCCAACACTCCAACGAATAGGCACTGGTAGAAACTTTATCAGTAACACCCCCAAAGCTCAGGAAATTAAAGCAAGAATTAATAAATGGGATAGTATTAAACTAAAAAATTTCTGTTCATCAAAAGAATCATCAAGAGTCTAAAAAGAGAGCCTATAGGATGAGAGAAGATCTTTGCCAGCTATTCCTCTGATAGAGAACTTTTATCTAGAATATACAAACTAGA